>VSTD030000289.1:0-17190 GCA_008808055.3 Sporobolus alterniflorus | reverse complement strand
GGGTGGTCAACACCACGTCAGGCATCTTGACCTGGGGGCTTCACCCCCCCCAACAAGATGGACTAAAGCAGCACCGCGCCACACACTATGACAGGATGGAACAATGACTGTCAAGAGGCTCTATACACACACCTGTCAGCCATAGTTCATAGGACAGCGTAGGCGGCAGGCTAGCCCATCCACATCAATCCCCCATATGGGATGGCTTAGCCACCAAGCGAAGTAAAGCATGGCGGCGGCAGCCCCAAAAGCTGTCCCAGGCACCCACCATGTCGGTGCCTGGGAGCCAAGAAGACAGCCGGGTAGTCTGCAGTGAGCTCCATAGCTGATCTTTCTAGCCTAGGGCCCCACTCATCATGTAACTTAACCCGAGTTGTAAAGTAACTAAGCTCTAGTTAGGGGACTCCCGGACGGTCTATAAAAGGCCTCCAACTCAACATTTGAACATATGGGCTCACCTTTTTCACGTGTTGGCATTTGTTGGTACCCTGGGACTGGGGTACCCTCGGTACCAAGTCAAAGCAACACTACCCTGGTGCAAACCAGGACGGGACGTCGGGTCTAGTGTAGGACCTATGCCCCAACTAGCCGCAAGCACTGCCAAGTGAGACACCATGGGCGTTCCACATGCCAAGTTCCAGGGGCAAGTTCGGTTCTCAGGGGCTCCCCACATTTTAGGCCACTCCTCAGCAGCTATCTCAGCTTACCGGCAGTGGGTCGCTGCCTCTATGTATGCCCTGTCTTCTCCTATGTACCACCATATTTTGGGACGTGGCTACCCTATACTACACATGTGCTTTACATGGTCCATTTTTCAAGCATCTTTGCTTTCTCACCTGTAGGTTTTTGCCTACTTTTGAGTAAGTTTTGTTCCCTTTTTTATGCCGAAAGGGTTGGTTAGTCCATATTGTTCATTATCCTTGGATGTTCTGGAACTCTGTTCTGTCTTCTAGGAGGTCTGGTGCTTAGTGCCTTGTGATGCTCTTACATTATGGTGTCGAGTGTGTGAACCCCAAGCGCAGCTAAATCAAAGATGCATCCCGAGAAGTCCTCCCCATGGAGCCCTGTTCAGCCACTGATGGTGGGTCACCTTCCATCAGTCTGGTTCCGTACCCTGAGTAGGCTAAACCTAGGTGTCTATTGAACAGACTTGTTCCTTGGGCGATTACCTCACCATCTGCAGTGGGTCGCTAAGCTTTGGTCTGGTCTCACTACTCGGTACATTTTGTAAGGGACATGACCTAGTGTGCACCCCTCTGGTAAATAAGCACGGAGTATCCGAACCCTAAAGCGAGCACCAACAATTGCACCCGACATAAGTATGACTAAAAGGAAGAAAAGCAAACTCTATGCAGCTCAGGCTCGAGCACTTCTCCACCGGGTCCCAGTCCTCAAGCACATTTTGCACAAGTGTGGGGGCTCTGGATCTAGGACCGGACCTGGAGGGTGGACCTAGGACTCCCTCCATTAAGGCCCAGTCTGCATCAAGCAGGTCCCATAAGCAGGCCTCAACTCGGTGAAAACTGAAGGGACCAGACCAGGCGGGTCTGGACCCCTCAGTCTACTTTCCATAGGGTACCATAACCAAGTGAAGGCTGTGGGGATCCGGATAGGCGAGGTCCAGACCACCCGGCACTACGAGACAAGCCTAAGGTTCTGGGGTCCTGACTTGTTGCAGTCGGGGACCCGATAAAGCGTACGTAAAGTAAAGTCAGGTTCCGCCCCCGCCCTGAGTCCTTGAGCTGCTAAAGACTCAGGTTGTGATCTTCGAAATACACTGAGATATTAGAGCCCCTGGATTTTTGATATATAAAACAACAACAAAATGGTGTGGGGGCCGAGAGAAGCTACTGTGGACATGGTAGCACATGACGCCACCTAGTCTAGGGACCGGAGGCATGTGCTTCTTGCAGGTGCTCCAGGATAACGCCAGTTACGTCCAGGACCTCCATGCCTTGCTTGGGACCTTGGGGATCCCCTGGATGGGGGGCAGACCAAGGTCCACTCGGACCTTGGATATCTCCCCCACCAGTGTCGCCAACACTTTGGCCTAGGCGACATGGGCTGCCTCAACCTCACCCAAGCAAGGCATGGAGTTGGGGTCGTGTGCCTACGCCTCCACTAGTGTTGCCTCCCACACCTTAAGGTCATGCTTCTGCTCTGAGATACCAATGCCATTCTCCTAGACGATGATGGCCTCCTCACGGAGGGTCAGCTGCTCCTCCTGGGTGAGGAGCTGCTCCTGCAACTCCTCCATAGTGCCCGCTGCTACCGTGGCCTGGGTGGGGGGTAGGAGACCCACGTAATTCAAGAAAGTGGTGGTAAGCCATCATGTCAGAGGCAAGCCATAAATCAAGCAATGCTAGCCGCAACCCTACCTGCTTGCTGGTGTCCCTCAGTGGGCACTGGCCACAGTCCGCATCCGGCATGGTGGGGACTAGCTAGAGCGGGTTGAGCCCTCTCCCCACAAGCGCTTGCCACTAGCATTGTTCTTTGACATCTTGTGAAGAGGACAACAATAACTCAAGATTGAAGGCGAGGATGGGTGATGATGCTCAAAACTCCCTGGAGATTGCAAAGGTAATGTGAGGGGACAAGCGCGCATACCCTTATACTGTAGCAAACTGAAGCGGCACTCTGCTTTAGCCATTCATGATTCATGCCAAGGATCGTGTGTGGCGTGCCGAGTGCCATGATCCATTCTCTACCACGGTTACCTTACACCTCCACTTGCTGCCCGTGCACCTTGCAATGTAAGCTTTGTCCTAAAATATGGTGTAGGCCCACCCATGAACCATACATTGTAAACTATGCCCTTGGTTCTTGTCATGGTTTATGACATTGATTTAGTATAGGGGTGCTCACGAGAGTGGAAATCGATGGAAACACAGGGTACACAAGGGTTTTAGACAGGTTTTGGCCTCCTAGAGGATAATAAACCTACATCCTGTGTTCTGGTGTATTATGATCTGTTGGGTTCGAGACACCCCCTGCCCCTTCTTTTATATGCTAAGGGGGTAGGGTTTACAGGGAAGATCCGAGTCGGTTATAACTTACCCAACCAAGACTCTATTCTATACTTGCCTATTTTATAAGATTTATCTATTAAATATCTTTTAAATGGCTCGGGCTGTGTCTCCTGGCCCAGATCTCTAGGCTAAGTGGGCTAATTTTTGGTGGACCCCTATCCTTCTCTTCGAGTCTGGTTAGTTGGGCCCATGGTACCAAAGCTCATCAGTTCTATAAAAGGGCATGATCACCCACCTAGCAAGGCGGTTGATTTAGACCCACTGGAGTTCTCACTCGGGTACAAGCTTCTTCAAGCTTGTATCACCCTAGCGCATCTCAAGCCCTTCTTAGGAAACACTCACACACTCTAGCTTCCTGAAACTCTGTACTCCAATATCTTGCTGGAGCAATACAAAAAAAGTAGACGTAGGGTATGATGCTCTGATGGTCTGAACCAGTCCAAATCGTTGTGTGTTGTTGTGTGCTCTCTCTTTCCATCCACGCTCTGTTCTCCATCTCTCCAGACAACCAGAGGCTTCAAACTTCCTCGCTCCTAATCTCTAAAAGGGTTCCTTAGATGGTACCTGTGTCGAAACCACAATGACAACATTTATGTTCCAACATTGAGTCATCCTCCGACTCGATCTCGATCAAGACTATTGGCTTCTTCTCCCTCGTAAGAATAAAATTTTGCCAACATAGAGTTGCATCTAGGTTGCATGTCGAATCAACCTTGCATATAAAAATCTTTTCTAAAATAAGCTTGCTTAGGATGCATTGCACGACATGTCATGTAAGAATTTTCTTAAATTCCTTGCAGTCCGGAAATTTTCCCTCCCCAAGTTCTATGCTCAAAAATTATCTCAAGTTCATATTTTTGCCTTCCAACAATTTCTACAATTCTCTAGGAATGTTTGGGATTTTCCCAATTTATTCGGCCACCAAATCAATCTCCAAGCCTTTGTTTCATTTTCAGAATTTAAATCTAAATGGAAAAACATTTTTATCGGCCCAATTGGCCAACGGGCCCTTTCTTCCCGAGCCGGCCCAGCGAGCCAACCGGCCCAGCCAGCCCACCAGGACGCGCCCTTCTTCCTCCTTGCACCGTCGCCCTCCTCACACGCCGCTGCACCACGCTAGGCCGCCGCCCACTTTTGAGCCATGGCGAACCGACTAACGATTGATCCCACCTTCATTCCCCCCATTACTCAGCCGTCCTGCCTCCTCCGCTCCCATTAATTGTTGACAATTAACAACAACCATTTCCTCCTCCTTAACTCACCAGCCACCACCTCCCCGCACCCCTCTGGCCCCTATAAAAGGAGGGCGCCCTGCCGGACTTCACCGCACCTTCCACCGCTCTTTTCCCCCTCTCCCCGAGCTCGAGCACCTCCCCCACCGAGCTCACCTTCCACCGCCACTTTGCCATCATCGCCCGGCCACCTCGCCACCTCTCACCCGGGTGAGCTTCAAAATGGAGTCGTCGTCTTCCCCTCTCCGTCCTCAACCCCCACCGGTGAGCTTTTGAGCCCCGGAATGGCTAGAAGAAATGCTCCAGTGAGCACGCCGCCGTGCCCTGGCGTCACCGTGTCCGCGCCACCACTGGTCCATTGTGGACTAAGCGCCATGCCATGGTTCACAGGCCGTGGACTGAGTCCACAAGATTCTCTTTACAAAAAATATTCTTTATTCCAGATTTTCCTAGAAATCTTACAGGAAGGTCCCTAGACTTTTCAGTAATCAACCCACGGTCCAAAAATTCACAGTCAAACCCCTGGATTTTGAAAAATATTTCCAGAGAGATCCTTGGCCCAGAAAATTTCATGAAAATAACCTCGAAGCTTCAAATTCTCATATCTTTCCATCCACAACTCCAAATTTAGTGATTCTTGCGCCAAAATTCTTAGGATCACATTCTATTTCACTTTTTGCATTCATAATATATATGTTAGTTGCATTGATTTATTGGTTGTGTTTGCCTCAAGTTAGGGAATGCTATGCTAGAGTCGTTCATTGAGGATTTCCAGGAGCAAGCTTTCGATGAGTCCCAGTTTTTCTTTGTGGAGCAGCAAGGCAAGTGCCCTTGACCATTTTATACCAATTTCTCCCATCTATTCTATAGAAATAGAACTGCATGTTAGGAGCAATCACTGCACAAACCTTTGCTAGGCCTACTAGGAAAACTAGGATTTTGGTAGTACAAATGCTTAGCCCTGCATGATCTAGTCTAGGTTTGGGTAGTTGTATACATTTATCATTTTTAGTAGTCACCCTGTCAGTACATGTTGTTCCCTATTAGTGTAGAGAATAGGGATTTGGGGTGACAGGTTTGGAACTGTGTTCGGTGGATTCCGATAGTTCGGGGTTATGTCCGGTGGACTCCGGAAGACTGTGGTAGTCATCATGCCCAAATCTAATGACCGGTTCATGGAGCAACCACCCATGAAAGCTCTATATGGGTACAATCATGAGTCTATATGGGTACAATCTGGCGTAGCATGTGGTAGAATCTAGTCTTGGCGTACCAACCGTTGGTGCGGATTGAGTGAAAGCTCTTGAGATCTGTCTGGATGGGAACGAGTGGGTAAATGAGTGGACACTCCCGAGAACCACACAGCGCAAGAGGGGGACGTTGGTGATCTGGATTGACACCTCCAGTGAAACCTTAGTGGGTACGCTGCAAGCTAATGGAAAAAATTAAACAACCTTGTAGTGATGTCCTAGCGCACACCCTGGAAGTGTGTAAGGGTGCTCATCTGTACAACGAGTATCTGACTATCTAGGATGGTCATGACTCATGGGAATGTGTACAACCTCTACAGAGTGTAAAACTATTTGACAGCCATGCTCATGATCATGAGCGGCATGGATCCACACATGATTAGATGAACCTTAGGTTGGGAGTTGGTTTGGTCTATTGGTTAGTGAAGGTCAGTTCTATTGGTTAGGTCGGTCCTCTGTAGTGGACTCTGTGGTGTGATTGATGTCCCACATTCGAGGTGTTGCAGTCTGCTTGGATATTTAGAAGCTTTCGGCATAGTCATAACCACTGCTTTCTATGAGTCAAACCTAGTAAGCCATTCTTTGTTTAGCCCTCATATCAAAATTTCCCGCACTTGTTGAGTAGCGACCATAAGTCAACTTAGTCTTGCTTACCTCATTGCTTTAGATGGTCATGAAGGCTGGAGCCAGGAGTTCTAGCAGGGTGAAGATGAAGAGTGCTAGGTGGCCTCTCCAATGGTCAGTCTTGTAGAAGCTGCGTTATGCTTAGTCATCTGCTGTTTGTTGCTCAGTAATCTTTTTGAGACCCCCGTGTCATTTATGTAAGAAAATAATACTCTATTTATTTAATCGAACATTGCATCTATTTTACCATAATGAATCGCTGTATGTGTGAATCAACTTTCTGGGCACACGTATAGAGGCCCCGGTTCATTTTCTTGGAACCAGGGTATGATAAGTGGTATCAGAGCTGTGTTGATCATAGGGCAGAAACTTAGTTAGACTGAACGCTCTTTAGGACACATACGTTACAAAACTATTTTTCAAAATTTTATTTCACCCTTGTCTTTATTTTCTGAGGTTCTTAAAAATGGATATCTTACACTCTCCTCTTTCCAAATGATAGATGGTTCACCCTTGCCGCACAGCCCAGAGGAGCACTGAACATCAGCCTACTGGTCATCTGGCACTTCGGGACGTGCCACCGCTGTAGTAGTTGCAACATGACTCACCCAACCCAAATCTCAAGAGGAGGAGCCTTTTGAGATAGAGCTTGTGGTGCCTGAGAGCTAGAGGCTCAGTACGCACTGATTGAGTAGCATGAGCAGTAGCAGAACAACGATGATGACACAACAACAAGAAGTACTCTCCCCTGAGTGACTCATAGGGTGAGAAGCTGTACCGTGATGCCGAGGAGTTTGAGTCCTTTGGGATTGAGGCTCTGGCCCCCTGGTAGGCTTTAGGCTATACTGGTGCACTTGGGCATCACCACCGCTCCCAAGTATTCTATCAAGGGAGTCCCACATCCAGGGCGGGTGGAATTCTGGGCCATAGTGGAGATCTTCCACGGGTCCAAGGTGGTCAGCAGGCACACAGGGCCAGCCTTTAGAGCATCTAATAGTGATGATGTGGCTAACACCGCCTGGCAGGCCATTACATCTTGGAGCCATCGCCACCAAGGCAAGCTACAGAAATCAGTCCACCACCTCATGCCTCAGTAGAAGAAGGACAAGTTCAAGGTCCCTAGGGTGAAGAAGGATATTCCCAGGATGGAGATGGTGCACCACTAGGACATGATGATGGAGTTGAGTGCCCGCTTACTGACTGCTCAGTGAGAGATCTAGTCTCTCTGCACCAAGTTGCAG
This sequence comes from Sporobolus alterniflorus, assembly GCA_008808055.3. NCBI lineage: Eukaryota > Viridiplantae > Streptophyta > Magnoliopsida > Poales > Poaceae > Sporobolus > Sporobolus alterniflorus. The sequence goes on along the minus strand of VSTD030000289.1, from coordinate 9,814 downwards.
AACTCTGATGCCACCATCCAAGGGTACTAGAGGATGGTAGAGGGTCAGGCCAGCGACCTCTACACATCCGACATGGACACCTGGTCAGCTACCTCCACAGTCCAGGGTTCGAATGAGGAGCCTCTAGTGGGCAGCCACTCCCCCTCTGGATCTCGCACTCGCTAGGAGCTACCATGAGTTGCAATAAGAGTTGTTAGTTCACATTGTGTTTGGTGTTCTATTTGTCTTGATTGTGTGTGCTTGATGGGAGTCGTGGGTTGCTTCGGCACTTTGTCCATGAGCTCATCCTTAATAAATAAAATGGCAGCATATTCCATGTATCTCTTGTTGCATATAGTTGGGGTGCCGTAGAATCTTATATCCGTGTCCAATCAATCTGCCAAGTGGTGACCACAAGGAACAACCAGTGCACTGGCCAGCCCAACAACACCACCACCAACAACAATCGCATCAACCTCGAGTAGTTGATTTCTAGGCAGAACCAATTCATGCAGGCTCTTATTGCAAACCCTCAACAACATGCAGCCTAACTAGTAGGCTCATCAGCAGCAAGCACCCTGACTCATCAGCAGGAAGCACCCCCACCTCCACCACCTCATTAGTCCCGTTTGGGTGAGTTCCTGTGAACTCACCCCACCACTTTCTCTCAGGCTAAGGATCCCATGGAAGCCAAGGATTGGCTCAAGGGAATTAATAAGAAGCTCATGATCGCTCAGTGCATGGATCACGAGAAGGTTCTTTTTGCTACACAATAGCTCTTTGGACCAGCAGCAAATTGGTGAGAGACGTACTACAACACCCACGCAGACATCAACTCTATTATGTGGAATGAGTTCCATGCTCATTTCTGTACCCACTATGTGCCCCACAACATGATGAAATTGAAGAAAAAAGAGTTCGCTGACCTAAAGCAAGGCAACATGACAGTGAATGAGTACATTAAATCATTCATTCAGTTGTCGAGATATGCCACAGATGACATCAACACAGATGAGAAGAAGATGCATGACATGTTCCTGAATGGATTGAATGACGACATTCAATTCCAGTTGCTCAACACCGATTACATCGTTTTTCATCACATGGTCGATAAGGCATTGTGATTGAAAATAAGATCAAGAAAATGGAAAAGGATGGCAAGAGGAAGCTGCCATTCTCTGGGAAGTCTTTTGGAAGCAATGTTAGGCCCCGCTTCTCGCAACCTACCCAATTCTTCTAACCCCCATAGTTGAATCGGTCGCAAATGCCAATTCAGATGCAGCGCCCTCAATTCTAGATGCCCCGGCCGCAATTTCAGATTCAGAGGCCGAATACTCAAATCCGGTGACCCCTAGAGCAGATGAGTCAACAGAATGTGCAGCAGCCGCAACATCAGAGCCCATAGCAAGCATTCCACCTAGTAGTATAGTCTTCGCAGAATTCCTAGAACCAAGGAGGCTAGGCTTTGGGCCCTTTATTCAAATGTGGCATGAATGGTAATTTTGCTCGGTAGTGTCCTAACAAGCCATCTGCTCCAGGAGTAGGGAACCAGTTATGACCTCAAGGGCAGTAGAACTATAGCTACAGCGAGGTCAACCATGTGACTACCGAGGAAGCTCAACAAGCTCAAGATGTTGTACTTGGTATGTTCTTTGCAAGCTCACACACTGCAATAGTTTTATTTGATTCAGAAGCATCGCATTCCTTTATCTCGTCAGCATTTGTTACAAAGTATCATCTATCCATGTCAATTATCAAGCATACTATGCTTGTTAGTTCACCAGGAGGTGAAATGAGGATAAAGCATATGTGTCTGGCTATTAGTGTTACCATAAGGGAGGGTAGACTTCTTGGCAAACCTCATCATCTTGGATACCAATGGCATAGACATTATCCTTGGTATGGATTGGCTAAGAAAGTATGATGGAGTTATCCTGTGTGGCAAAAGAGCAGTAAGGTTAACCATGGAAAATGGCACTACATTGGAGTTCCCTGCAGTCATGACTACCGATCAAGCCAGTCTCCTCCATCGAGTGTTTGGAAACTCTCTGGAGGAGATCAGAGTAGTTCAAGAATACCCGGATGTATTCCTGGAAGAATTGCCAAGTATGCCGCCATTTCATAATTGACTTGCTACCTAGAACACCCCTATCTCTAAGAGGCAATATAGGATGGCCATAAATGCACTAGTGGAGCTAAAGAACTAGATTGCCAAATTGCAATCGAAATGATTCATTTACCCTAGTTCATCCCCTTGGGGAGCACCCGTGTTGTTCATGGAGAAGAAAGATGGAACACAATGGATGTGTGTGGACTATCGGTCTTTGAATGAAGTGACCATTAAGAACAAGTATCCTCTCCCCTGGATCAAGGATCTATTCAACCAGATGAAAGGAGCAAGTGTCTTTTCTAAGATTGACTTTCGTTCAGGTTATCACAAACTGAAGATCCGAGAGTCAGACATACCAAAGATAACTTTTCGTACAAGATATGGATTGTATGAGTACACAGTTACGTCCTTTGGATTGACGAACACACCTGCCTACTTCATGTACCTCATGAACAAGGTGTTTATGGAATATTTGGATAAGTTCATAGTGGTCTTTATTGATGACATCCTCATATTCTTGAAGACGGAAGAAGAGCATGAGACTCATCTGAGATTAGTACTAGAAAAGCTCAGAGCACGCCAGTTGTACACCAAGTTTAGCAGGTGCAAATTTTGGATAACATAAGTTGCTTTTCTTGGTCACGTCATATCTATTGGAGGAGTCTCAGTAGACCTCAACAAGGTGAAGTCTCAGTACTAAATTGGATGCCACCAACAAATGTCATGGAGATCTGAAGTTTCCTTAGATTGGCTGGTTACTAACGGCGATTCATAAAGGATTTTTTTCTAAGATAGCCAAGTCGATGACGAAGTTGCTTGAGAAGAATAAGGACTTCGACTAGACCCAAGAATGCCAAGCTAGTTTTGAAGAATTGAAGAAGCAACTCACGACCGCACCAATGGTAATTCTACCGGACATAAACAAGGTGTTTGATATTTACTGTGATGCTTCATGACATGGACTAGGATCTGTACTAATGCAAGAATGAAAAGTGGTCTCATATGCATCCCATCAGTTGAGAAAACATGAGGAGAACTACCCAACTCATGACCTGGAGTTAGCCGCAGTTGTGCACACTCTTAAGATATGGAGGCACTATCTCATTGGTCATCTATGTGAGATATACAGTGATCACAAGAGCCTCAAGTACATCTTCACTTAGACGGATCTGCATTTGAGACAATGAAGATGGCTGGAGTTGATTAAGGATTACAATCTCGGAATCACTTACCGACCAAGCAAAGCTATTGTCGTAGCTGACGCCTTAAGTCGAAAGAAGTATTGCAACGCCACCTTTTCTAGAAGGATGCAACCAGAGTTGCTTCAAGAGATTGAGTATCTCAATCTTACAATGGTAAATGGTGTCACAATTGCTATGGAAGTCGAACAAACCTTAGAGTCAGAGATATGAGAAGGGTACGAGAAGGATAACTGGAAGATCCAAAATTGAAGGAAATACGACAATTGATCAGAGATAACAAGACCAGTGATTTCTCAGAGGATAGCCAAGGGACCCTATGGTTGGAAAAATGGATATGTATTCTTAATAGGAAGAACCTCAAAGAATTGATACTTACAGAAGCCCATGGTTCGATGTATTCAATGCATCTTGGCAGCACCAAGATGTATAAGAATTTGAAGACTAGATATTGGTGGTATGGCATGAAGAGAGATATCGTAGAATATGTGTCCCTCTGTGACACCTGTCAGCGAGTGAACGTAGAGCACCGAAGGCTAGCAGGATTGCTACAACCTTTGAAAATCCCAGAATGAAAATGGGAAGAAAGCGGAATGGGTTTCATAGTCAAGTTACCCCGTAAGCAAGCTGGGTATGATTTGATCTAGGTCATAGTGGATCAGTTGACCAAAGTTGCTCATTTTATCCCAGTCAAGATGACCTATTCAGGAGCTAAGCTAGGAGAATTGTATATGTCCCGGATAGTGTGCCTACATTGAGTACCAAAGAAAATCGTGTCAGACCGAGGCTGACAATTCACTTCCAAGTTTGGGGAGAAGCTTCATGAGTCTATGGACACAAAGATGAATTTCAGCTTAGCCTATCATCCGCAGATAGATGGTCAAATGGAAGGGACAAACTAGATCTTAGAAGACATGCTAAGAGCATGTGCATTGAAATATGGGGAAAATTGGGACAAGAGTCTACCTTACGCAGAATTCTAGTACAACAATAGCTACTAGGCCAGTATCGACATAGCTCCATATGAAGCCTTGTATGGATGACATTGCCGAACTCCATTGTTTTGGAGTCAGACTAGAGAAAGTTAAGTATTTGGACCTGAAGTACTGAGGGATGCAGAAAAACAAGTTCATATGGTTCGCAAGAGTTTTAAGGTTGCTCAGACCTGGCAGAAGAGTTATGTGGACAAAAGGAGAAGAGACCTCTCATTTTAGATCAGTGATTTTGTTTATCTCAAGGTCTCACCCATAAGAGGCACCCATAGATTCAAAGTCAAAGGGATGTTAGCACCAAGATACATTAAGCCATTCAAGATCATCGACTGCAAAGGAGAAGTAGCTTACCGGCTTGAACTACCGCCACAGCTGTCGGATGTGCATGATGTATTTCTTGTGTCACAACTTCAGAAGTGTCTACGAGGGCGAGAAGAGCAATTGCCAATGATAGAGCTCGACCTTGGCTGTGATTTGACCTACACTGAAAGGCCAGTCAAAATTTTGGATACCACCGAGAGAGTGACTCGCAACAAGATTATCAGAATGTGCAAAGTTTAGTGAAGTCACCACACCAAGGAGGAAGTCACATGGGAGCATGAAGAAGAGATCAAATCAGATTATCCTGAGTTATTTTTGAGTGCTTCCTGAATCTCATGGGCGAGATTCCTCCAAAGGGGGTAGGTTTGTAAACCACGCTTTTGTAAGAATAAATTTTTTCCAACTTAGAGTTGCATGTTGAATCAACCTTGCATATAAAAGTCTTTTCCAAAATAATCTTGCTTAGGATGCATTGCATGGCATGACATGTTGGCATTTTCTTGAATTCAATGGAGTCTGGAAATTTTCCCTCCCCAAGTTCTGTGCTCCAAAATTCACACAAGTTCATATTCTTGCCTTCGAGCAATTTCTACAATTTTCTAGGAATTTTCTCCAATTTATTCTGCCACCAAATCAATTTCCAAACCTTTGTTTCAATTTTAGAATTTAAATCTAAATGGGAAACATTTTTCTCGATACAACAGGCCAACCGGACCAGTGAGCCAACGGGCCCACCCAGCCCACCAGGCTGCGCCCTTATTCCTCTTTGCACCAGCCGAGTGCCGCTACCTTCCTTGTGCGCCACCGCATGCACACTGGGCTGCCACCCACCTATGAACCATGGTGAACCGACTAATGGTCAACCCTGCCTTCATCCCTCCCCCATTACTCAGTCGCCCCGCCACCTCTGCACCCAGTAACCGTTGACAATTAACGACAACCATTTCCTCCTCCTTAACTCATTGGCCACCAACTCTCCACACCCCCTCTGCCCCCTATAAAAGAAGGCGACCCCTGCTGGACTTCACCGCACCTTCCACCCCTCTTTTACCCCTCTCGCCAAGCTCGAGCGCCTCCCCCAGCGAGCTCACCTTCTGCCACCACTTTGCCACTGTCGCTCGGCCACCTCGCTGCCTTTCTCGCCCTGGTGAGCTTCAAAACGGATTCGCCATCCTCCCCACTCCGTCCTCGACCCCCGCCGGTGAGCTTTCGAGCCCTGGAGTGACCGGAGGCCATGCTCCCACGAGCGTGCTGCCGGTCCATGATGGACCAAGCACTCGGCCGTGTTTCATAGCATGTGGATCGAGTCCACTGGATTCTCTTTACAAAAAATATTCTTTATTCTAGATTTTCCCGGGAATCTTATAGAAAGGTCCCTGGACTTTTCGGTAATCAACCTGTGGTCCAAGAATTCATAGTCAGACCCTGATTTCATAAAATATTTCCAGAGAGCTCCTTAGCCCAAAAAATTTCTTGAAAGAGCCCTTGAAACTTCAAATTCTCATATCTTTCCGACCACAACTCCAAATTCAGAGATTCTTGTGCCAAAATTCTTAGGATGACTTTCTCTTTCACTTTTTGCATTCATAGTATATATGTTTCTTGCATTTATTTATTGGTTGTGTTTGCCTTGTGTTAGGGAACGTTGTGCTAGAGTCATTCTCTAAGGATTTCCAAGAGCAAGCTTTCAATGAGTCCTAGTTTTTCTTTGTGGAGCAGCACGGCAGGTGCCCTTGACCATTTTGTGTCTATTTCTCCCATCTATTCTGTAGAAATAGAACTATATGTTTGGAGCAAGTGTTGTGCAAACCTTTGCTAGGCCTACTAGAATTGATTGTCTTTCCTTGAGAAACCCTATATAGTAGAATGGTTAGGATCTTTTTGGGTAGTAGAAATGCTTAGACCTACATGATCTAGTCTAGGTTTGGGTAGCTGTATACATTTATCCTTATCAGTTATTACCCTATCAGTAGATGTTGTTCCCTGTTAGTGTAGAGAATAGAGATTTAGGGTGACGGGTTTGGAACTGTGTTCGGTGGATTCCAGCAGTTCAGGGTTGTGTCCAGTAGACTCTGGAAGCCTATGGTAGTCATCATAACCAAATCTAAGGACCAGTTCATGGACCAACTACCCATAAAAATAGTACAACCATGAGCCTATATGGGTATAACCTGGCATAGTATGTGGTAGAATTTAATCTTGGTGTACCAACCGGTGGTGCGGATTGAGTGAAAGCTCTTGGGATCTGTCTTGTTGGGAACAAGTGGATAAAGGAGTCCACTCTCCTGAGAACCACATGATGCAGGACGGGCCCCTTGGTGATCGAGACTGACAGCTCCGGTGAAACATCAGCTGGTACGCTGCAAGCTGGGGGAAACCATTGAACGACCTTGCAATGATGTCCTAGCATACAGTCTGGAAGTGTGTAAGGGTGCTCCTCTGTACAATAAGTATCCAACTATCCAGGATGGCCACAACTCATGGGGAATGTGTACAACCTCTGCATTGTGTAAAACTATCTTGACAGCTGTGCTCATGGTCATGAGTGGCATGGACCCTCATAGGATTAGATGAACCTTGGGTTGGGAGTTAGTTTGGTCTATTGCTTAGTGCTGGTCAGTTCTGTTGGTTAGGTCGGTCCTCCATAGTGGACTCTGTTGTGTGATCAATGTCCCACTTTCAAGATGTTGAAGTCTTCTTAGATATTTAGAAGCTTTTGGCATAGTCATAACCACTGCTTTATGCGAGTCAACCCCAGTAAGTCATTCCTTATTTAGCCCTCATATCATAATTTCCCGCACTTGTTGAGTAGCGACAATAAGTCTACTCAGCCTTGCTTGCCTCATTGCTTTAGATGGTCATGAAGGCTAGAGCCAGGAGTTCTAGCAGGGTGAAGATGAAGAGTGCTAGGTGGCCTCTCCAATGGTCAAGCCAATGGAAGTTGTGCTATACTTAGTCATTCGCTGTTTGCTACTCTATAATCTTTTTGAGACTCCCGGGTTATTTATGTAATTGAATAATACTTTAGTTATTTAATTGAATATTGCATCTATTTTACCAAGATGAATAACTGTACATGTGATGTGACTTCCTGGGCACATGTATAGAGGCTTCGGTTCTATTTCTTGGAACCGGGGTATGACACTTAACTCCTAACGAGGAGTTGCCCGAAGAAGGAGAGCCCAAGCCTGAGCCCGAGGGAGGACAGCCCAAGCTCGAGCTCGAGGGAGGAGTGCTGGTGCGGACCGAAGTGAACCTCTCATGCAAATTTTGTGCCTGGGAGTGAGTGAGCTCTCGATGCCTAGTAACCATGGAAGACCTAAAATTGAAAAAAATATAGAAGAATTCTACTATGAACCAAGCTATTGTGAAATGTAGTAATCAAGCTACTGTGAAAATCAATCAAACTACTTAACCAAAATAAACCCTAAACCTCTACCTAAGGGAAAATGTAATCAAGCTACTGTGAACCCTATTTTTGTTTTACTGTGAATCGGGGGATTGATGTACTGGGAAAAAAGTAATCTAGCTACTGTGAAAAAATGTAATCAAGGCTCTAGTATCGTTTCTAAATAATCTATCCCACGAAACATGTAAATAATCTACCCTAAGAAAATGTAATCAAGGTATTGAGAATTTACAATATTTGCCCTACCATCGATGGGGAGGGGGAGTGAACCTCAGTGGTTGATGGTGAACATGAGCTGCGGGAGGGTGGCTGAGGGCGTGGACATCAGAGAGGAGGATGACACCGAAGCTGGAGCCAGAGGAGGGCGATGGGCTCCAGAGCCAAAAGAGTGCACACCGGCATTGTAGGAGAGGACAATAGAGAAGAGAGCGATGGATAGAGCGCACAACGACAATTGGAAGGGAACTCAAGTGTTTTGGGAGGAAAGAATCGACATGGGTGGATATATATTTATACTGCTCAAACATATCAACAACGGTTCTCAACTAGATCGGCTGTAGATAAGTCAGTAAAATATCAGCAATCATTCTTAACTAAAACTGTTATTAATGTTTTACTGACTTATCAACAACGGTTCTAGTTGAGAACCATTCTTGATGAGGGTTTTTATCAGCATCGATTCATAACAAGAACCTCTACTTATAATTTGAACACTTATTTACAGCGGTCATAGTTCAAAACCACTATTGATAAGTGATCTAGCAATGGGTCAGCATAGGGAGCCACCTATGACCATTCTTGTTGAAGGATCGGAGAAGGTGACTAGAGGGGGGGGTGAATAGGAGCCAATCAAAATTCTTTCTCAACAACCTGACCTATATCCTAAACTCGACCCAACGCCCCTCTCTTCTAACTTGGCCAAGACCGCATATCTATAGCAAAGCTACCGGCCCTCAGAACCGGGTTAGGAACCGTAGCGGAAATACGAATCGATGTCGGCAAGAACACGTGCGAGACTCACAATGAAAATCGAATCAAAAATCAGTTTATATTCTCATAAGCATTTCACCTAACATCTGGTGAGCGCATTCAGAAAGCAACCGCGGGAGAGCGATTTAAACCATAAATCCTCGAGTCTTTTGATCCAGTGACTCAAGCGTTATACCGACATCTCCCTGCAATGATTCACACAAAACATGAGCAAATATTGGAATCACAGAAGGGAAAATTGAAGCCTTAAAGTAGATTGCACTTTGGTTGTTGTGCTTGAGGCGGCCCAGATGCACACCACTCGGACAGAGGCAGCAGCTCAGCGGAAGTGAATCAGCGGGATGTTGCCGAACCGAAGAAAGTGAACAGAGACTTGGGCACTGGATCGAACACTACAAGCAAAAAACCGTAAGCGACGAGCGCCCCTATTGAGACCGAAAAGTGCAGCACGGATGAAGAACAGAGACCCCCGATGGAATCCTTGGTTCCGTGGTTTTGAGGCCAAACCACTCACAACTGTCGACCTTGGTTTTGAGGCTCAACTAAGAAACCCGCGCTTCTCGTCTCCAAGTACACGGTGCAGATCGCACACGGCGCCACATGACCTCTCGATCGCCCGGCCACCGAGTACCTGACTTGTGGGACCATCCCCGATCCTCTGCAATAGGTCTCCTACTCCTGCCATGATCCTCGTCGCTGCACGCCATGCCGCACCTGCCACCTGCACACCACAAGACAAGCAAACGTGATTCTCCAAATGAAACAAAGACAAAAAAAAACAAAACAAAATTATCTCAAATTCAAATTCAAACCT
>VSTD030000288.1:0-17192 GCA_008808055.3 Sporobolus alterniflorus | reverse complement strand
GATCAAGTTGAAGAAGAAAGAATTCCAAGACTTAAAGCAAGGTTCTATATTTGTGAGCGAGTATATTACTCGTTTCACAAAACTGTCCCGTTATGCCTCTGGTGACGTGGACACTGATCAAAAGAAACAAGATGATTTCCTCAACAGACTTAATGATGCTCTGGCTTATGCATTGGAAGCTCGTGACTTCAATAACTTCCAAGCCATGGTTAACAAGGCACTGGTGCTGGAATACCGTCATGGCACCATGGAGTGCAAACACAAAAAAGAGCGGTAGACTCAGCAGAGCATTAACTCTAGGCCTCGGATTGGATCATCTTCTGTGGGACCAGTTTTATGCCCCATGCAGCAAAAAATTCAGCAATGATCTCAACCAACTGGGTAAGGTTATCAAACCCCTCAGCATCAATTTATTCAATGCCCCGTCATCTTTCAGTCTACAAATCCTGGAAGTCAAAACATGCAGCGATAGCAGACTACCCAGAGGCCAGTACATAATCCAAATGACGGGAAGTGCTATAACTGTGGTGAGAGAGGTCATTTTGCTAGTGCTTGCCCCAAACCATGTAACTGCCTCAATCTAACCCCTGCAGTGAATCAAGCCTCCATCCGCAATGGCGCTGCTACTCCCATGACTATCAGATAGAATTATGCAAGAGGCGGAATTACATGGCAATGGAGGAAGCGCAGGAAGCTCCAGATGTTGTGTTGGATACGTTTCTCATCAATGCAATTTCTGCTATTGTGTTGTTTGATTTAGGAGCATCACATTCATTTATATTTGCTGCATATGTTCAAAAGCATAATCAACCAGCATCTCTACTTAAATTGCATGGTAGTTAGTTCTCCTAGTGGAGACATGCCTGCAAGGCAAGTATGCCCTAAGGTCAATATGAAAATAAGAGGTGTAGACTTTATCACCAATCTCATTGTCCTAGATTCTAAGGGAATTGAAGTCATACTTGGAATAGATTGGCTGAGCAAGCACAAGGTACTCATTGACTGTGCTAAGAAGACAATGAAGCTCACCACAAAGGATGGAAAGGAGCTAGAATATGAGGTAGAACCACTAGTTACAACCAAGGGAGCAACCAACCATCTCAAGCTAAACTAGTTGGAAGTTGGTCAGAATCAGGATGCCTGAATTGTTGACCAGTACCCTGACGTGTTTCCTGAAGATCTACTAGGTATGCCACCTGATCGAGACACTGAATTCATCATTGAGTTGCTTCCGGGTACTACTCCTATATATAAGTGACCGTATAGAATGTCCACTGAGCAACTAGCAAAGCTAAGGAACAAATCCAGGAGCAACAAGAAAATGGTTACATACGACCTAGTTCATCAACCTGGGAGCACTTGTGATTTTTGTCCCGAAGAAGGATGGTACACAAAGGATGTGTGTGGACTATCGTGCTCTCAACGAAGTCACTGTCAAGAACAAGTACCTTCTTCCTCAGATCGATGATCTCTTTGACCAACTCAGAGGTGCATGTGTATTCTCTAAGATTGATCTCCGATCTGGCTACCATTAGATATGGGCTATATGAGAACATGGTCATGTTCTTCGGTTTGACCAATGTTCCTGTCTACTTCATGTACCTAATGAACAAAGTCTTCATAGAGTATCTGGATAAGTTTGTGGTCGTGTCCATAGAGGATATTCTGATTTACTCTTGGAACGAAGAACAACACGAGAAACATCTTCACTTGGTTTTGCAGAAGCTCAAAGATCATTAGTTGTATGCCAAGATGAGTAAATGTGAATTTTGGTTAAAGGAAGTTTCTTTTCTAGGTTATGTCATTTCCAAAGGAGGAATATTCGTAGACCCAAGTAAGATCAAGGATGTGTTGAGTTAGGATACTCACAAGAGAGTCTCCGACATCCAAAGTTTTCTTAGACAAGCTGAATATTATAGAAGGTTCATTGAAGGATTCTCCAACATCACCAAACCAATGATAATGTTGTTGGGAAATGTAACACCCACTTTTTGCAATGATAGAATTTTGCCAAGTTAGAAGTGCATTATGTTACATTTTGAAAATCATGAGTCTAAAGAAAAGATTTTCTCAATTTAATTTGGCATTTGGCTGCATATCATGACATGACATATTTTATTTTCTAAAAATACTTGAGAAGCCTACAAAAATTTAGAAAAAAAATCCCCATGTCCAAATTTGTTCTAAATCTCCTTGTAGAATTTCTCAAAGTCTTGCCAAATTCTAAAATACCTTGAAATTCAAAAATCATTTCGTATTTGAATCTCATCTGGACTCTGGCCCAGTCGGCCAAGCGCTCCCCATGCTCGGCCCAGTCAGCATGAGAACCCTTGGCGCATTCTCCGAAAGGAGCTTTCACTTCCAGCTTGTGCATTTCACCCGTGGTGCCTTATCTCTTCAATGTCACCGACACGTGGACCCCACCTGTCAGCTCCTTCTTCTCCCCACCCGCGCCGCCGAGTCTGACCGTGCCGCCATCAAATCAGATCACCCCATGCTGCCCAACTCCAAGCCTCGAGATGCCGCCTCGGTCTTTTACTCCCCCGCCTACATTCCCCCTCTTTACCCCACCCCTCCTTAATGCCCCGGCTATCAATGGAGTTAAACTCCTTAACGACAGTCTTTACCGCCCGTCCACTGCCTCCCCAGCAGTACCTGGTCCTTATAAAAGGGCGAGCTCCATGCCTGCACCTTTTCCTCCCATTCTCTCTCGCCCTCTTCTGTGCCCACACCGAGCTCGAGTCACCACCGATATTCATGGCCGCCGCTCACGATCCAGTCAGCCCCTCATCGGCTTCACCTCATCGCCCTCGTCCTCCCTGTCCCTCGCCAATCAGCTTTGGAGCCTCGTAGCATCTGGTGCGCCACACGCCGGCAACGCGCCGTCACACGGGTGTTCGCACTACAACTAGTCCACCGTGGACCCGGGCCGCACCAATGGTTCACGATGTCATGGACCCGGTCCAAGGGATTTACCGTTGGAACAATATTCCAGGAATCGTTATTCATTGCAAATTTGCAAAGAAGCCCCTAAGATTGTTGTAAATTAGGCCATAGTCCCTGTGAGCTCAGAAATTTGCAGAAGAGCCCCTCGGATTCAAAAACTATTTATGATTAGGTCCTAAGCCTTCCAAAACCCTCCAAAATTCCATTAAAAACCCTGAAAAATTCCCAAATTTCGCAAGAGCCCTTGTATTTTGCACCAAGACCCTCCAACCTCTCTGAAATTCTAGAAATGCCCCCAGAACCTCCTTAAATGATAGTTTTACCCCTAATGACTTCCAAAGCCCATATCTTTTGATCTAGAGCTACACTTTCCATGATTCTTGTGCCCAAATTCTTAGAATCCATCGCTCTTTCCATTCTTGCATTCATACATCATAATTGTTTGCTGCATTGTATTTATTTGTTTATTGTGTGCTTTGCGTTAGGAAATTCCGTACCGGATCCACTATTCAAGGATTTTGAGGAAAAAGCCTTCAACGATTATGAGGTTTTCTTTAGCGGGTAACAAGGCTAGTGTCCTTGATCACTTTGTACCCATTGTATTCCTATCTATTTTGAAGTATTTAGAAATTACATGACAGGAGTAAGCTTGCACGCATTGAAGCTAGAACTACTAGAAATTGTTTGACTATTCCTTAGAAACCCCATAGAGTAGAATGGTTCAGTTATTTTTGGGTAGAACTGCTTAGCCATGCAAGATCTAGTCTGGGTTTGGGTAGTGCCATAGTACCTTAGTTTCATCATGTTATCACCCGGTATTCTAGTACCTTGTTTCCTTATTAGCATGAAGAATATGGATTTGGGGTGTCGGGAATGAAACTGTGTTCGGTGGATCTCGACAATTTGGGACTATGCCCGGTGGTTTTCAGAAATTCCATGATTAGTCATCATACCCAAATCTAAGGATCGGTTCATGGAGTGACCACCCATGAAAACAATGCAACCATGAGCCTATATGGATACATCCTGGCGTAGTTTGTGGTAGACACTAGTTTGACATACCAATTGTGGAGCGGGTAGAGTGGACTCTCTACAAATCCGTCTGGCTGGGAATGAGTGGGTAAAGGAGTGGACTCTCCTGCGAACCACATGGCGCAAGAGGGGCCCTTGGTGATCTGGACTAACACCTCTGGTGAAACCTCACTAGGTACGCTACAAACTAGAGGAAGACATTTAAAAACCTTGTAGTGATGTCCTAGTGCACACCCTGGAAGTGTGTAAAGGTATTCCATCTGATCAATGGGTACCTAGCTGCCAAGGATAATCATGACTCATGGAGAATGTGTATAACCTCTGCAGAGTATAGAACTATCACAACAACCATTCTCGTGGTAATGAGCGGCGTGGACCCTCACACGATTAGAGAAACCCTAGGTTGGTGTGGTCTGGATGTTGGGAGTATATCAGTCTTGAGTTTTTAGGTTGAACTACCGCAGTGGACTCTGTGGTAGGTTTGATGTCGCATTTTGAGGAGAAGAGCTTTTAGCTTAGTTTGATTCACAGCAGCTTTTGGCATAGGATGCAACCACTGCTTTCTGTAAGTTTAAACCACAGTCAGTCTTTCCTTGTCTAAAGCGCCATGTCATTATTTCCTCACACTTGCTGAGTAACAACCATAAGTCTACTCAAGCTTGCCCTTCATTGCCATAGATGAGGCAGCAGGATGGAGCCTCGACAGCCAATTTGAGCAAGAGGAAGGAAGCTAGGCATGCCACTCCCTCGATCATCGCCTGTGGAGGATCGCACAAGGTTCACTTAGAATAACTGCTGTGATGCTGCTTGTTCTATAATCTTTTTTAAACCAATGGTCATTTTGTAAGAGATATACTCTGGTGATGCTGTAATTGTAACATTGTGAACTGTTTACCTTACTGTTGGTTGTACATGTGATTTGAACATCCTGAGCACATGCATGGAAGCTTCGGTTCGCCTCTTTTGGAACCAGGGTATGACAGGTGGTATCAGAGTCAATGTTGACCATAGGATGCTAACCTAGCTAGCCTAGATGCTCCTAAGGACACATATTTACCAAAACTATTTTTGAAACCTTTATTTTTGCCTTGCCTTTATTCACTTGAGTTATTTAAAATATTGCCTTACACTCTTCTATTTCTAAATTATAGATGGTTCACATTCATCGTACCGCTCGTAAGAGCATTGGAGGTCATCTCACTATCGGGCAGTTGGCACCCTGAGGTACCCCACGCCAGCCAAAGGAGACTGCTGAGCCACAACAGTAGTTGGAATCTACTGAGCCACAGCAGCTGAAGGAGTCTCCTGAGTCATAGCAGCAGGAGGAGCTTGCTGAGCTACAGCAGTAGGAGGATGTCATCCACAGCCAGGGTGACAGCAATGACCCATCCAAGTATACTCCTTTGAGTGACCCCGATGACTCAGAATCAGGGCAAGAGTTGTTTGAGCAGCTTCAGAGTTCCGCTCCTACGGCGAGGAGTCACCGACTGTTCCCGCGCAGCTTCACAGTCTGCTATTTCAGTTGGGCAACACCAAGGCCCCATAGTACAAGGTCAAGAGTACTCCATGACCAGGGTGCATGGAGTTCAGTTGCACAATGGAGGTCTTCAATGGACAGGAGGTGGTCGGTAGGCACACATGTCCTACTCCTCGAGCGATGTGTGCTGAGGGAGTGGCCTACACTGTTTGGCAGGCATTGACAAACTGGAACCGGTCTCAGCACCATGACCTGAAGCACTCCATTTATGCACTCTACCCTCAGAGGAAGAAGGATGCTTTCAAGATCTCTCGAGTGGACCCATAGATCTTCAGAGGAGCTGTGACCCATAGCACGAGCCTCTCACTGGACCTGAGCGACCATCTACTCGGTGCTCAGAGGGAGATTCACTATGTTCGCACCCGACTGGCAGACACAGAGGATACCCTACGTGCTCGCCAGAGGATGCAGGCTCGTCAGGATAGCGACTTCTACTCTTCAGACTAGGAGACCTGGACTGCCACGTCGCCTGGAGCTAGCACTGGCGAGGAGCAGCTAGTGAACAGTCGTCTTCCATTTGGTTCTCATACTCGTTAGGTGTCTTCCCTCGAGTTGTAATAATGTATCATTAGTCATCACTTGTATGGTGATGGATGATTTGTTTTGTTTGAGTGTGTGTGCCGGTGTGAGTCATGGGTTGCTTCGATGCCTTGTCCATGACCGCATCTTTCTCTATTAATAATAATAAAATTGGCAGCATCTGCATTTCTCTTGTGCATATAGTTGGGTATTCGATCCAAGCCTAGTATCTCATCCTATCTTTCCTAAAAACCTCTCAGATGGTGAACACAAGGAACAACTGCAACGACCAGGGTAGCAACACCAACAACCAGGCCAACTCACAGTTTGAGCAGCTCATCGCCAACTAGAACCAGCTGATGGAGGCAGTGCTGCAAACCCTTCAACATCTACAGTCTAACTAGCAGGCCCAGCAACAGCAGTAGCAGCAGGCACCACCACCGCCCCAGTCTCGACTGGGAGAATTTCTGAGGACCCGCCCCACCACCTATTCTCAGGCCAAGGATCCTATGGACGTAGAGGACTAGGTGAAGTTAGTCGATAAGAAGCAGGAGATAGCTTAGTTCTCCGATCGTGAGAAGGTTCTTTTCACGGCACACCAGTTGTTCGAGACCATAGCAGACTGGTGGGAGACCTACCGCAACACCCACCTCAATGCTGAGACTTTCAATTGGAATGAGTTCAAGGCTCATTTCAAGACTCACTAGATGCCCCATGGCACCCTCAAGCTCAAGAAGAAGGAGTTTTCAGATTTGAACCAAGGGAGTATGATGGTGAATGAATAACTGAACCAGTTCATCCAGCTCTCAAGGTATGCCACCGACGATGTCAACACCGATGAGAAGAAGGAGGACATATTTCTCAAAGGTCTCAATGATGAGATCCAGTTTCAGTTGCTAACACCGACTACCTAGATTTCTAGCATCTGGTTGATAAGGCCATCATCATCATCAAGAATAAGCTGAGAGAGATGGAGAAGGATGGCAAGCGCAAGATGGTTTATCCAGGCCAACATTCTGGAAGAAACACTAGGCCTCACTTTTTGCAGCATAGTCAGTTTGTTAGAGCCCCATTTCTGAGTTATCCGTCGATGCAAGTCCACTGTCCGCAGTTTCAGAATCAACGTTCCTAGTTCCTGATGTAGTGTCCCAACTTTTAGATGCAGTGTCCCGATTTTCTAGTGTCTCATCCTTAGCAGTAGGTAGTCCACCCACAACTATAGCAGGCCAAGTAGGGTGTATCGTAGGTCTCTCGTTCAGCAGCCCGCACTAGCAGAATGCCACCCCGCAAGGAGGTCAAGCTTTTGGTGCATGTTTCAAGTGTGGATTGTCAAGCAACATGGCTAAGAACTGTCCCACCTGGCAACCAAACCAAGGAGCCAATCAATAGCAGCATTCACAAGGGCGGCAGAATTTCACCTAGGCAAGGTTAATCATATGACTGCCGAGGAAGCCCAGCAATCTCAGGATGTGGTATTGGGTATAGTTCTTGCAAACTCACACCCTGCAACAATTTTGTTTGATTTTGGAGCATTGCATTCCTTCATATCATCAAAACCTATTGCAAAACATAATCTACCAATCACCATCATGAAGTACACCGTGCTTATTAGCTCACCAGGAGGTGAAATGAAGACTAAGCGTATATGCCCGGCAATTAGTATTGTCATAAGGGGGTAGACTTTCTGTTGAACCTCATCATCATAGACTCCCAAGTCATAGATATAATTCTTGGCTTGAATAAATTGAGGAAGTACGATGGAGTAATTTTGTGCGCCAAGAGAGCTATCCATCTGACCTGAGAAGATGGAACCACCATGGAGTTCGTGGCAATGATTTCCACCAACTAGCTCAGTGTGCTCAACCAAGTGAAGGGGACATCTCTAGATGAGATTAGGATTGTTCAATATTACCCAGATGTTTTTCTAGAGGAATTGCCAGGTATGCCACACAACCAAGATATCGAACTCAATTGCCTAGAACCCCACCAATTTCAAAGAGGCCCTATAGGATGCCTATGAATGAATTAGTAGAGCTGAAGAAGCAAATAGCCGAGTTGCAAGCCAAAGAATTTATCTGCCCCACCTCATCCCCATGTGGAGCCCTTCTCTGATTCGTGGAGAAGAAAGATGGGACTCAGCGGATGTGTGTGGATTACCGTTCTTTGAACGAGGACACCATTAAGATCAAGTACCCTCTTCCCTGGATCAAATGAAGGGAGTCAGTGTTTTCTCTAAGATTGATTTACGATTGGGTCATCACCAGCTGAGAATTCGGGAGTCAGATATCCCCAAGACAACGTTCCACACCCATTATGAACTCTATGAGTATACTGTAATGTCCTTCAGACTTATGAATGCCCCCGCCTATTTCTTGTATCTCATGAATAAGGTGTTTATGGAGTACTTGGATAAGTTTATTGTGATGTTCATCGACAATATTCTGGTTTACTCCAAGACAGAAGAACATGAGAAACATTTGAGACTGGTGTTAGAGAAGCTCAGAGCTAATCAGTTGTATGCCAAACTCAGTAAGAGTGAATTTTGGTTGATGTAGGTTGCCTTCCTTGGGCATGTTATCTCTGTTGGAGGAGTTTCGGTAGACCCAGGCAAAGTAAGAGATGTGTAGAGTTGGATGCCACCTATTAACGTCTTAGAGATTCATAGCTTCCTTGGATTAGCGGGCTATTACCGAAGGTTCATCTAGGATTTCTCCAAGATAGCCAAGCCAATGACATGGCTACTCGAGAAGGGCAATGCCATCAAATGGACTCAAGATAGCCAGACTAGTTTTGAGGAATTGAAGAAGCACCTCACGATGACACTGGTTTTGACCCTACCTAACTTATCCAAGAAGTTTGATATCTATTGTGATGCTTCAAGATAAGGACTTGGATGCATGCTGACATAAAAAGGCCATGTAGTTTCGTATGCATCTCATCAGTTGAGAAAGCATGAAGACAATTACCCCATCCACGATCTTGAGTTGACAGCAGTGGTTCATGCTCTCAAGATATGGAGGCATTACCTCATCGGCCATCGATATGAGATTTATAGTGGCCACAAAAGCCTCAAGTACATTTTCACTTAGACTAATTTGAATTTGAGGCAGCGCAGATGACTAGAGTTGATTAAGGATTATGACGTCAGAATCAACTATCACCCAGGAAAGGCCAACATCATAGCAGGCGCTTTGAGTCGTAGAAAGTATTGCAATGCTACTTTTGCCAGAAGAATGAGACCAGAGCTGTGCTAAGAAATCAGATACCTTAACCTAACAATGGTAAATGAAACAGTCATGGCAGTAGAAGTAGAGCCTATGCTCGAGTCAGAAATCAGGAAGGCTCAGCTTGAAGATGAGAAGCTAAGGGAGATACGGTAGCTCATAAAGGAGAACAAGACTAGTGATTTCACTAAGAATGACAAGGGAACCTTATGGTTGGGATAGCAGATATGCGTCCCCAATCTGAAGCCTATTCGATAGCTAATCCTCCGGGAAGCTCATTACTCAGCGTACTCAATTCATCCCGCTGGTACCAAAATGTACAAGGACCTAAAGACTAGATATTGGTGGTATGGCATGAAGCGATATATTGCAGAGTATGTACCATTGTGTGACACATGCTAGCGAGTCAAGGTAGAACACTAGAGGCTAGCCAGACTGTTACAACCATTGAAGATCCCAGAATGAAAATGGGAAGAGATCAGAATGTATTTCATAGTTGGGTTACCCTGTACTCAAGCCGGGTACGACTCCATATGGGTCATCATGGATAGATTGACCAAGGTTGCTCATTTCATCCCCATTAAAATGACATATTTTGGACCTAAACTTGCCAAGTTGTACATGTCCCGAATAGTATATCTACATAGAGTACCCAAGAAGATCGTATCGGATAGAGGATCCCAATTCACCTCTAAATTTTGGGAAAAGCTTCATGAGTTGATGGACACCAAGCTCAACTTTAGTTCAGCGTACCATCCGCAAATTGATAGCCAAACCGAGAGGACCAATGAAATTCTAAAAGACATGTTGAGAGCTTGCGCTCTGAAGTATGGAAAGAGCTAGGACAAGAGTCTTCCATACATCGAGTTTTTGTACAACAACAGTTATCAAGCTAGCATTAAAATGGCACCCTTTGAGGCTTTGTATGGATGGTAGTGTAGTACACGATTGTTTTGGAGTCAGACAGGAGAAAGCCAAGTGTTTGGACCAAAAGTGCTTAAAGATGCTGAGAGACAAGTCTAGATGATCAGGGAGAACTTGAAGATTGTGCAGTCTCGACAAAAGAGTTATGCTGACAAACAAAGAAGAGACCTTTCATTTGAAGCTGGCAACTTCATATACCTAAAAGTTTCACCCATGAGAGGCACTAGAAGATTCAAGGTCAAAGGAAAGCTAGCACCAAGATACGTCGGTCCCTTCCATATCAAAGATCACAAGGGAGAAGTGGCTTATCAACTTGAGCTACCACCACAGCTGTCAGATGTGCACGATGTGTTTCATGTAACACAACTCAAGAAGTGCTTATGAGTTACAGAAGAGCAGATACCGATGGAACAACTTGATCTAGGAGGAGATCTAGCATACAACGAGGGACCAATCAGAATTTTGGATACAACAGAGCGAGTAACCCATAGTAAAATCATCAAGATGTGCAAGGTACAGTGGAGTTACCACACCGAAGACAAAGCTACCTAGGAGCATGAAGAAGAGCTCAGAGCAGATGACGCATAGCTTTTTCCCAGTGCTTCCGAATCTTGAGGGCTAGATTCCTCTTAGGGGGGGGGGTAGGTTTGTAACACCCACTTTTTGTAATGATAAAATTTTGCCATGTTAGAAGTGCACTAGGTTGCATTTTGAAAATCATGAGTCTAAAGAAAATATTTTCTCAATTTAATTTGGCCTAAGGATGCATATCATGGCATGGCATATTTTATTTTCTAAAAATCCTTGAGAAGCCTAGAAAAATTTAGGAAAAATCCTCATTTCCAAATTCCTTCTAAATCTCCTTGTAGAATTTCTCAAACTCTTGCCAAATTCCCAAATCCCTTCAAATTCAAAAATCATTTCATATTTGAATCTGATCTAGAGTCCAGCCCAGCTGGGCTAGTGCTCGCTGTGCTAGCCCGCCTTGCCCCGCAGGCCGCCACCTCTCCGCTCGGCCCAGTCGGCCCGAGAACCCTTGGCGCATTATCTGAAATGCACTTTCTGTTCTAGCTTCTGCATTTCACCCATGGTGCCTTTTCTCTTCTCTGTCATCGACACGTGGGCCCCACCTGTCAACCCCTTCTTCTCCCCACCCACGCTGCCGAGTTCGGCCGTGCCACCATCGAATCTCACCGCATCTGACCACCCGACGCCGTCCAACTCCAAGCCTCAAGATGCTGCCTCAGTCTTTTACTCCCCCACCTTGATTCCCCCTCTTAAACACTCCTTAATGCCCTAGCTATCATTGGAGTTAAACTCCTTAACACCATCCATTACCGCCCGATCACTGCCTCCTTGGTGCCCCCGACACCTATAAAAGGGCAAGCTCCACCCCCACACATTTTCCCCTCATTCGTGTGTTCTCTCTCACCCTCTTCCGTGCTCACACCGAGCTCGAGTCACCGCTGCCACTCATGCTCTGGTGAGCCCCTAGTACTCCTCGGCCCTCGCTAGTGAGCTTTGGAGCCCCGTAGCGCCTAGTGCACCGCGCGTTGGCAACGCGCCACCGCATGGTTGTCCGCACTGCCACTGGTCCACCGTGGACCCGGGCTACGCCGCCGGTCGACGATGATGTGGACCCGATCCATGGGATTTACCATTGGCAAACAATTCCAAGAACCATGATTCATTGCAAATTTGCAAAGAAGCCTCTGAGATTGTTGTTAATTAGGCCACAGTCCCTATGTGCTCAGAAATTTGCAGAAGAGCCCCTTAGATTCAAAAACTATTTATGATTAGGTCCTAAGCCCTCCTAAACCCTCTAAAATTCCATTAAAACCCCTAAAAAATTCCCAAATTTCACAAGAGCCCCTATCTTTTGCACCAAGACCCTCCAGCCACTCTAAAATTCTGGAAATGCCCCCAAAACATCCAGAAATGGTCATTTTACCTCTAATGACTTCCAAAGCACGTAACTTTTGATCCAGAGCTCCATTTTTTGTGATTCTTGCACCAAAATTCTTAGAATTCATCGCTCTTTCTATTCTTGCATTCATACATAACAATGTTTGCCACATTATATTTATCTGTCTATTGCATGCTTTGTGTTATGAAATTCTATACTGGAGATGCTGTTCAAGGATTTCCAGGAACAAGTCTTCAAAGATTATGAGGTTTTCTTTAGTGGGAACAAGGTAAGTGTCCTTGATCACTCTGTACCTATTGTATTCCTGTCTATTCTATAGTATTTAGAAAATGCATGATAGAAGTAAGCTTGCACGCACCTATGCTAGAACTACTACAAATTGTTTGACTATTCCTTGGAAACCCCATAGAGTAGAATGGTTATGTTAATTTTGGGTAGAACTGCTTAGCCATGCAAGATCTAGTCTGGGTTTGGGTAGTGTCATAGTACCTTATTTTCATCATGTTGTCACCCAATATGCTAGTACCTTATTTCCTAGTTAGCGTGAAGAATAGGGATTTGGGGTGATGCGAATGGAACTGTGTTCGGTGGATTCCGAAAAGTCCATGGTTAGTCATCATACCCAAATCTAAGGAGCAGTTCATGGAGTGACCACCCATGAAAATAGTTCAACCATGAGCCTATATGGGTACGGTCTGGCATAGTATGTGGTAGAGGCTAGTTTAGAATACCAATCGATAGAGCGGGTTGAGTGGACTCACTACAGATTCAACTGGATGGGAACGAGTGAGTAAAGGAGTGGACTCTCCTGAGAACCACACGGTGCAAGAGGGGGCCCTTGGTGATCTAGACTGACTCCTCCAGTGAAACCTCAGCGGGTGCGCTGTAAACTAGAGGGAGGCATTAAAAAACCTTGTAGTGATGTCCTAGTGCACACCCAAGAAGTGTGAAAAGGTATTCCATCGGATCAATGGGAACCTAACTGCTAAGGATAATCACGACTCATGGGGAATGTGTATAATCTCTGTAGAGTGTAGAACTGTCATGACAGCCATGCTCATGGTCATGAGCGGCATGGACCCTCACACAATTAGAGAAACCCTGGGTTGGTGTGGTTGGGATGTTGGGAGTCTGTCAGTCTTGAGTTTTTAGGTCGAACTACCACAGTGGACTTTGTGGTAAGTTCGATGTCGCGTTTCGAGGAGAAGAGCTTTTAGCTTAGTTTTGATTCATAGAACTTTTGGCATAGGATGCAATCACTGCTTTCTGTATGTCTAAACCACTGTCAGCCTTTCCTTATCTAAAGCTCCATGTCATTATTTCCCCACACTTGCTTATCAGTTGGAATTGCCCCCACAACTCTCCATTGTACATGATGTATTCCACATATCTCAATTGAAGAAATGTTTGTGAGTGCCCAAAGAACAAGATCCCTTGGAAGATTTGGTTACAAGCAAAGATCTTATATATCAAGAATACCCTATTAAGATATTGGAGACGCCTAAAAGAGTCACAAGGAATAAGAAGATTCGGATGTGCAAAGTTCAATGGAGCCACCACATAGAAGAAGAAGCTACATGGGAAAGAGAAGAAGAACTGAAGGCAGAATTTCCACATTTCTTTGCCGAGTCGTCCGAATCACAAGGTCGAGATTCCTTTTAAGAGGGGTAGGTTTGTCACACCTAGAAAATTTAAATTTAAAGAGAATTTAAAATCTTTTATAAATCATTAAATCAAATCAAATGTCTGTTGCATTCATGGCACCATGTATTTATTTTTGTATTGATGTATTGCTGTAGATTTATAGTTTCAGTAGAAAAATATTTCGTTCATTCAAATTCGAATTAGATTTGAGTTTGATCAAAACCAGAATTTGTAAAGAAGTTTCAAAAGTCTTATTTGTAAAATCTTCTTGATTCAAATTTTGATTTGAGTTTCAAAATGTGACACCCCTAGTGTCACTGTAGAAGCTACAATGCAAACCTTATTACCAAATTCAAATTCTATTTAAATCTCTTTAATTCTCCTTTTAAGCCCAATTGCCACTTATGAAGGATCTTAAAATTTTTTAACACAAGTTATGCCATATAAATTTATATTCTTGAAGTTCATACCAAGAGATAATTTTGGTGAATTATTGAGATTTTCCCAAAAGGGCTGGTGCCCTAAAAAATTCAAACCAAATTCAAATCTAGTTTGTTTCCTGAATTTGTCATTCAAAATTCATTTGGAATTTGAATTTGTGTCCACATGGAAAGTTGTTCCTTTTTCCTTTATTCTTCCACCCCAAAAAGTTTGGTAATTTGTGGAGTTTGGGTATGGCAGTTTTGCCATTTTACAAAGTTGCACCCAAGAGAAAATATTTGAATTAAATTGGAATTGGGTCGGGCCCACCTGGCAGCCATGCCCATGAGCCCACACTCTCTCTCTCCACATCGGCCGGGATGCCTGTCAGCCACCCTCGTCGCCCATTTGGGCCTGGCCGCGATGCCACTTGTCACCGCTCCACTGCTGCCGTCGTTGCTGCAGGTCGTCGCATCGAGCCTCAGGGGCGAACGTCGACCACTCGCAATCCCCCCCTCCGCCCACTCTCTCCTCCCAACTATAAGAGAGAAGTTTCCCCGTAGCTTCCCCTCTTTTCAGCATTTCCCCATCGCAATCCTCCTTGCGAGTTTGTTCCGCCACCGCTGCACCTCACCGGTGAGCGCCGACTCTGCTGCGCCTCCGTGCGAGTCCATCGCACCCACATCTGCTGTGACACCCCTAATGTCACTATAGTAGCTACAGTGACTCTACAATATCCTCACCATGTATCTACAATGTTTTGTATTATGAACCTTGATTATGTTTGAAATTCAAGTTCAAATCCTTTTTTGAAGATTTCCCAAATCGAGGCATAAGACACTTGTGTTGGAACTTCAAAATTTTGCACACAACTATGGTCATCTAAATTTATATTCATGAATATCAAGGCAAGCTAGACTTTTTCAAAAAAGGTTTGGAACCTAAATAAATTCAAGCCAAATTCAAACTTGGTTTAGTTCCTGAAATTATAATTCAAATTCCATTTGGAATTTGAATTTATTCCCAAAAGTAAAGTTGTTCCTTTTGATTTAGTCTACAACCTTGAAAAGTTTGGCAAATTTTTGAGATCAGGAAGGATGGTTTTTTCAGTTTACAAGTTCAGAGCAGTTTGAAAATTCAAAAAACCATTTGAATTGGGCGGCCCACCGTGCCAGCATCGGCCCGTTAGCTTTAAACCAACCTGGGGGCCACATGTCAGTAACCCCGGGCACGACCTCATGCCAAGCTTCATGCACCACCTGGCTGGTGATGCTGGCGACTCGGTCAATCTGCGGCACCGTGTCCGCACCACCTTATCCTGCCGCCGACTATAAAAGGCCAAGAACGGTGTCAGCAAATCCCCTTTCTCCTCTCTTTCACCCAAAAGCAGAGTCATTCCACCACCACCATCCATCACCAGTGAGCCGTCGTTCCGCTCCACTGCCAGCTGATTCCACCCGTCCAGGGAATCCTCACGTGTGTGTGCTTCTTTTGCCCCAGTTTTCACAGATCAAGGCTGACTACCCCGCTCTCCAGCTCGGGTCCTGCCCCTCCGCCGGATGTCAGTGAGTGCCTCCTCCTATGTGCCTCATCACCGGGCACCCACTCAAAGTGTTGTCTCATGTGTGTGAGCTTCTCTTGCAGCTGCAGGACTACTCCAAGGAGCTTTCCTCCGTTGAGCCACCGCCGTCAACCCCGAACGCCACCGGACCGGTGGGCTCTTGGCTCCTCACCGTGCAGCCCTAGCTTCTCGGCCATCCCGTCTAGGAGTTTGTGTAGGGGCATGATGCCCTTACCTTGGAGATGGATTCGCGCTGACATCGTAGCCTTTTGTCCTACGGTGAACCACCGGCGAGCACGCCACACCAAAAGCGGGTGACCTCGCTCTGGCCACGCGCTGTGCCCGCCGCATGACATGGGCCACTGCAAGGATGCCCTGATGGGCCGGTTAGCAGGCCACCAATACTGTATGCCATGGGCCTCGGGCCAGATTCAGAGCCTGATGGAATAATGTCATTTCTCATTTTCCATTAGGATCTCCATTGAATTATTCAATTCAATTCTGAATTGGATTCAAATTTTATTGAACTTTGTTCAGACTTAGGAAATGTGTCAAACCACTTCAAACCGTTGAATTCAAGTGGTTTCTCTGGAATAAAAATATAAAATCAAATAATTTTATTTGTCAATTATTAAATAATGCCTAGGCTAGGTTAATTGGAGATTAATTCATAATTAAATAATTGGAAGCCCAAAATTCATGAAACTTGGCCTAAATTTTTATCTGAACTGTTCCACCTTGGACAAAATACTTTCATACCTTGGCATGATAATTAGCCATGCTAATTATTTATTTTCACCTTGGTTATGTTAAGCCCTTAAGTAATTAAGTGTTTAGAGTCTTGTAATGACAAGTTTTGCCATGAGGCGTTGCTAATGACTTTCCAAAACCTAAAGTACACATTCAAGCTATGCCATTAGTGGTTTTTGGGTTAATTACCTCCCTCTCGAGCAAAGCAAGTAGAATCAAAACTAACCAACAGACTCAACCAAAACATGAACCTGAGACCTGACCAACCACTACTATCTAATCCCAAGAAGATCTCAGACCGCTCATAACCGAGAGCACGATTATTATGGTAGTTTTACACTCTATAGAGGTTTATACCTTGTACCCATGCATAGTGATTTCACCACTTTTCGACGACTAGAGAACTGCCATGTTGCCATGCCGGCCAAGCACAATCACATTTCCTTTAGTGTGAGGCCAGGAGACCACTACATGTCATTTACAAAGATCCCTTTAGGTCAATCTTGCATTCTGCTAAGGTTTCCCTGTCTAGGGCCCCTCTTGCACTAGGCAGATCCCAGGTATAGCCATAACCTTGCCCGTTTCTCTCGAACAAGACACATACCCAAAGTTTCCTAATTAGTAAGCCATACCCTTGCGCTCAAAATTTTAACCAAGATTCAGAAGAATGGCTAGAGAGACTCCCGAATTAATTCCTCAAAAAATTTG
>VSTD030000287.1:0-17193 GCA_008808055.3 Sporobolus alterniflorus | reverse complement strand
TCATGTCTTAGAGAAGAGAGGAGAGAAGTGAGAGATCTCCCCAATCTTCCAAAGACTGGGAGGATGTTTGGATGATTTTGACACCTTGTAAACTCTTGATTTGCATCAATACATCCATTTGTTTGGATTGAATCACCTCCTTTGATGTGCTGAAATGTTTTTCATTTACTTGATTTTCAGATTTATTTTTGCCTGATTTTTGTTCTTGTGATTTGATGTGTCTTTCTTCAATTTCTTCCATAGGAAAGGTGGCTAGGATGAGCCTCAACATGTGTCCTCAATCTTGAGGTAATATAATGGCTTTAGCACCTTCGATTTGAAGATTTCGTTAGTTCATCTCCAAACCCTAGGTTTTTGAGTTAATCCAAAATCCAAAGCAAAATCTTTGAATTCGGGGAAAACCACTTTTGTGAATGTGTTTCTTGTGTTGAGGTGACCCTTGTGTCCATGTTTCATCCAATTTGATGCCTCGTAGCTCAAGAATCAAACTTGGGATGAAAGATTTGAGTTTTGGGAAGTTTTTGGGTGGACCGGACAAATTCGACACATATACCGGACAAGTCTGGAGTCTAGTTCTATTTAGCCGGACAAATCCAGTACTCTTACCGGATAAATCCGATGAATTGGACAAATCCGATGCAAGGTCGGACATGTCCGTCAGACATTTTCAACAACAAAGTTTGATGACTGATTTGAGCGTAATTTGCTAACCGTAAGTCTGATTGATCACATTCTTCTTCTGTTAGCTTCATAATTTTATTAGGATCATTTTTTTGGTGTTAGAAAGTGCATTCATCATCTTCTTTCACAGAGGTTGACCATAGTTTTAAATTTGGGACATAGGCCAATTCTTGCAAAGAACTTATTCGGTTTCCGTTCACCCCCTCCCCTCGGTCCTTCAATATCCTTAAGATGATTGATATGTCCAATAAATTGAAGGATTTTGAGATGCCTCTTTCTAACCCTTATGTGATCCACTGCATTTTATTGTCACTTCCCTCAATTTTTGAGAACTTCAAGATTAATTATAATGGCAACAATTAATTATAATGATCCACGACTGAGCTCATAGGAAAATATAGCCAATAGGAAGAAAGGTTGAAGGCTGAGAACAAGGATTATGTGAACCTCATATCTCAAGACCTCATGAGAAGTTTCAGCCATGGTCAGTCTAGCGGAAAGTCTAGAAGAAAGCCCTCTTGATTCAAGAAGGGAAAGGGGAAAAGGCTGATGATAAAAGGTCTAATGATCACCCCAAGAAAGAATCTCATAACGTAGAGGGTGCCTCGAAGAAAAATAAGGGTTACATGTGTCTCCATTGTTCAAGGAATGACTCGCTAAGAAAGGTAATAATAACATAATTTTCTTTATTGACGAGTCATCCTTTACTTATTATTCCTTAAATACATGGTGGATTGATTCTGGTGTCACTGTGCACGTTATGAATTCATCGTAGGGATTCGTTGGCGTGAAGACCACAAGAGAGGAGAGAAACCTCAAAGTGGCTGATGGGCGCTACGCAAAGGTAATAATAATGTTTTTTATGTTTCATCATTACAAAGAAAACTTATTTCTATGTCTTTGTTAGAGGATGATGGATTTGAATGTTTATTTGCTCATAGGCAAGACATCTTGTCTCTTAATGATTTCCGTGTGATGAATATGTGTGATGTCACAAATAAATGTAAGAGAAGTAATAGTGATAAATGAGACTTCTTCAAAATTATGGTACTGTCGTTTATGCCATATTTCAAGGGAGAGAATGGAGAATCTCATCAAGGAAGAAATACTTCAACCACTCAACTTTTCTGACTTAGACCATTGCGTAGAATGTATTAAAGGAAAATTTGTAAAACATATTAAGAAAAGTGGAGCTACATGTAGTTCGGGTGTCTTAGAATTTTTTCACACCGACATATGTGGTCCCTTTAATGTGACAACAGTATAATTCATTCATTATCTTCACTGATGATTTCTCCCACTATGGTTACATTTACCCCATACGTGAATGATCTGAAGCACTTGATAAATTTAAGATATTTAAGATCGATGTAGAAAATTAGTATAACACTAAGATTAAAGTGGTAAGATCGGATTGAGGTGATGAATGTTATGAGAGACATACCACTTACGGACAAGTCCCTGATCCTTTTGCGAAATATTTGTAAGAGAATGACTTAGTCACTCAATACTGGCTGCCATATTAACCACAACAAAATGGAGTAGCTGAAAAGCAGAAGCACACTCTAATGGATATGGTATGTAGTGTGCTTAGTAATTCTACATTGCCATTAAGCTTGGAGATGGAAGCATTAAAAATTATCACATACATAATTAATCGTGTTTCAAATAAATCAGTCTATAAGACCTCTTATGAATTATGAACTGGGCACAACACCTCGAGTTGCACAACAACTGGAGAGGAAACACACATGTTCACTCTGGGCAGCCGACGTGTGGGATGCGCCTCGACGCTTCATGTTAGGAAATCGACGTCGTCCTGAGCAAAGCAGCAGGCTGGCAGCGTGATTCTGCTCTTCGTGACGCTACTACTATCCTCTCCTTATCTCCCTATTAACTGTAGGTAGGAGTAGTCTGCTTCTGGAGTTTACGACCATATTAACCATGGCTGCTAGCAAACCACAGCATATCATTTGTCAGCGGAGGGTCAGCAGGTATTTTTTTAGGCAGCAGACCATATATTAGTAAAGAAATGATAATAAAAAACTTAGGGAACGTATCATGGAGGTGGAAGGGTCTTTTCAAAAATATAGCACGGGAGGTGGGAGGGTTACGTTGAAATATGATACAAGGGGAAGGGTTGTTTTTGTAAAATAATTGTGTCTTGGTTGCACGGATATGTTCCCAAAAACTTAATAAGCCTGTGTAAACAAATCCTGTCCATATATGGATTGAGAGAAATTGAGGTGGAGATTAGTTCATTTTCCACTTTTTTCCACTCTGATTCATATGGATTTATTCATTCTCTGCCTCCCTCGTGCTGATGTGTCACTGAATTCAGTTCACCATGGCATATCCTGGTTTAAAAACCAAAGTCGGTGCATCATATGTATACCCAAGAATCATGTTACACACATATAGTGACAATTTAATGATAAAACATAACAATAACCAAATTATTAGAAAGTACCACTTTATTACAAAATGATCTGCCTGTCTAGAAGAAGATTACATTGCAACGGATAACACTAAGCATTGGTGTACCTTCCACTCCCAATGACTGGAGAGATAACACACCTAATCTTCAACACCTTCTTCATGGTACTCTCAACCTTCATTGCCAAGGGTGTGTTTGGTTCAGCTTTGTGGCCAAGATTTGCTTCCAAAAATCCAAAATCCGAACCAAAGCGGTAAAAATAATCTAGCAGATTCCAAAACACACAGATTTTGGTAGTGCAATTGGAAATCGGCCTGCACCCCATATTTCAGTGCGTTCACGCCCAACTTTTAGAAATATTTACCCACTGTGCCACCGATTAGTTACATACCACTTCATTTTTCTTTTTTTCTTCCCCATCTTGTCTATATATCCAGTAGGCTGTTAGCACTACAATAAATGTAGGGATACATGATGTTTGTATTTTGTCATAGATTTTTTGTTTCAAAATCGTCATGGATGAACCAAATCTATAGCGATGTGTAACTGTCATAGATGGTAAGCCTAGCTCAGACTGATTGACATGGCATTTGACTTGGTAGCATCTGCCACATCAACCAAAATGACATGGCAACGTCTGATGTGGCAACTCATTTTGAATGTAGCCCAATTATGTCCCGGTAAGAAATGACATGATTTTTAGGCATTTGAAGTTTAATATTAATTTTGACCCAGTGAGAAATTTGAATTTTTGACAAATTTAATTTTTTCAAACCCACTATTTGGCCGAATCATTTTCGAGCAAGATTTCAGCCCAACCAGATTTCAATTAGCCCAAAATATAGTCTACCCAACCAGAATTTGTACCAATTAATTAAAATATTCACAAACATAATATAACATGTCATGAGTTACATTCAGTTTCTACCAAAAGTTTACAGTCACCAAGAATTACAAATGTTACAATACCATATTTACCACCACCAGAATTACAAATGTTTCAATATCAAAGTTACCGTCAGCAGATTGCATGAATTTAGCGACACCAGTTTCCACCAAAAGACAACAAAAGATAGCAAGAATTACAAATGTTACAATACCATATTTACCACCACCAGAATTACAAATGTTTCAATATCAAAGTTACCGTCAGCAGATTGCATGAACTTTCTCAAACACCTTACCTTTTTGGTTCAGCTTTGTAGTTGACTTAGCAAAAGATCAAGTTTTACATCAATTTCAGTTTGCTTCTTTTGCATTTCCTCTTTATTGTTCACCCTTGCTTGTTCAACTTCATGGACTTGCTTTGAAAGCACATGAATTTGTCCTCGTTGGTTGTTAACAACCAATTGAACCTTTGCATTTGCCATCTCCTCCTCTTCTAGTTGTTTTGGAAGGATTTGAACATTTTGAAGGATTTTTTTTCTCTTGGTGTCCTTAGCAAGGACATCGGCTACCATCTTGGACATAGACATTTGGTCTTGTGTTGAACGTCAGGTGCTTCTGCTATCTTTTTCTTCATTTCATCCTATAAGCGGCAACAAAAAATGTCATTAACTCGGGAGTTAGATGTGAAAATTAAGCATTTAAGTGGGAGTAAGTTTGCAAAATACTTATAATAACAGATCGTACAGAAGTCATGTAGGCTTTTTTTGGATGTAGTGACACTCCTTGAACAAATTTAGAGCATTATGATCATCATCATTGTACTTCTCTCCCTGAAAACAATAGGTTACATACTTATTCATAGTGACAACAATGTATAGAAGAAAATGGTGTACAACTAGAACTTATACATAATCAGTTTGGAAAAGAATAAATGTGTACTGTATAGGAGAAAGAGGTGTGACCAAATTTTCATAATGCACCATGTAGCTGTGCGGACCAGTTGTTTGATGAAACTTCACTTTAGCTCAATTAGATTTGTTTTTCTGACATGTTGCCCACATTAACAACAGAATAGAAGTAATGCATATTCAAGACCACCATGTACAAGGAAAAAACTTGTGTCTCTATAAGCAACATACCATCTTAATGGGGTTCTTCCAAACTTCTACAAGTTGATTCCATGGTTCATCACTCATAGCACTTACTATTGAATTTACTAATAAAAAAGAAAACCACTTTTCAGCAGGCTCCTCACCAGTTTTTATTTACTAATAAAAAGGAAACCATGTTCCACCACATCTCAACAACAACTGTAGTGGTAAGTCTCCACTCTTTAACACTTTTTTTGGCAACCTGAAAAATATACTAATTGCAAACAAACATTATCCCGACACACATAAGAAGGTATTGCAGTGGTAAGACACTTGGAACAATTCTTTTAGGTCCAATATTTTTTAGCATCACTTAGTTACACATATACTAAGCACTTATTATCAGATTTAGTAAAAAAAATCATGTTCATGTTTGAGCAACCACCACTGTTGTAAGTGACTTCAGACACCACTATGAGGTCCTAGGTTCAACCCCCCCCCCCTCACCACTATTATTTTACTGACAACTGGGCCCGTTTCAATTTCTCCAAACTTTTTACTGACAATTGGGCCTCCTTCAAATTCTCCAAACTATGATGAAACGAAATTGTCATGGAACCTAAAGTCATTTCAGGACGATTACTCTTTTCAATTTGTAATGGTAGATGACACGTCATGGGGTCTAATGTTGATCTGTGATGATTTCATTTCAATTTGTGACGCCCCAGTTTGGTACCTTGTCGGGCCCACTGGTGATCCATGACAAAATTCTACAAAGAATCACAAATATGTTAAATCTTTGATGAAAGCTTGAATCATCACCCAACAAACGTCATGGATCTACATATTTGTTATAGTGCAGCTAGGGTTGCCGCCGCCCATCTCCTCCGTTGGCATTACTGCTCCCACGGGCGGTTCCCCGACCTTCGAAGTCGCTCAAATTGCTGCCTTCCCCGACGGTCCTTCTCTAACAATGCCCTGCATCAATTTCGGCTTCCCCCACCAGGCCATCTCTGACACTGACCTGAGCCATCTCTGACACAAGGCCATGTCACTGGTAATGCCCTCTCCAGGCTTTACTCCGTGGTCGACATAGTCTAGCAAGGAATGTATCACTTCCTCCTCCCTCCTCCCTTTGACCTTCAATGCGATATCTCTTTGCTTCTTTAGGGACCTCAATCATCAGGATTCCACATACGATTTATCCTCGTTGTGAATCACACATTAACAAATTTTGGTGATGAGTTTCCAAAACCACCTTCAGACAAGTATTACTTGTGGATTCTAGTTATCCAAACTGAACTGGTTGCCTTGCTCCTTTCAAAGGGAGTACATATCATTTACCAGAATTTCATCTTCATCGATAACATGCACCCCAAGATAAGTATGAGATGTTCAATTATTTACATTCATCCCTTCGCAATGTCATCGAGAGTTCATTTGGGGCCCTCAAACAAAAAATGGCATATATTGAAGTCAATGCCAAATTTCTCATCTCGTACATTGAAGCATATTACTATTGCTTGAATGGCTTTGTATAATTTTATTCATGATATTCTATTGAGAGATGAGGAGTTTGAGAAATGTGATGAGGATGAGGACTATATGCCTAAAGGTGAGGATGACAACGAGGGACAAGAAGTGGCACAACTGCGATAGGATGATATTCCAGAGGGAGGAGAATGGGGTTACCATGAACACCATTCGTGATAACATAGCAAGTGCTTTGATTAGCGGAGGATTGTTATGTCAATGGTGGAGTCATCATATGAACCATATCACTTTTGTGTGACCCATATATCTTTTGTAATAATTATATAATTCACCTTCTGTTTTTATGAGCTATATATGTAGAACATTGAAAAAATGAAAAAAACTTGTCAAAAAATGACCATCTACTTGTTCATCCATTTAATTTGTGTATAAAGAGTCTTACTTCCATGGCCTCAAGGGCATAACAAACATTTTTTTATGGAATCCACAATTGAACAGTTATTTCAACCAAATAGCTTTCAACTTTCCCACAACTGTTAGCACAGAGCAGCTTTCCCAAAACTCAAAGCTAGAATCAGATTTTTCAGAATCCACGGCTGAACCAAACACACCTTGAGCAACAAATGTATAGGGAATTTGATTGCATAATGTACTCACCAAGTGGGGGAAAAGGTGACATGTGCTTGTTATAAAGGAATACTAGACTTGTTTTGCTTTGCAGAAATTGATTTAATTTTGGACCACATTAAATGCAACTAATTACTATGTGAATTCTCATGCTCAAAGGTTATTCCACCTTGATCGGCCAACTGTTTCATGTTACACCACCTCTTTAAAATTTGAAATGTCATCGGGGAAGGAGAGCTTCTGAAGTTCACTGTAGGTTCAGATGGGATACACTATTGGTCCAGAAAGACTTATCATTATGTACTTGAAGTTTTAGCTTGGTGTACCAGCAAAACATTTTATCGTCATCATGTACCATTGATTATGGATCAAAAGTTTGTACTTCCTCATCACACCATTCCTGACTAGAGTTTGAAAAAAAATCTTTAAAAATGAGAAACACTTGAATATTAAAAAATAACCCCTGTGCAAAGACAGATGCACTTTTCCTTCTAAAAAATGATAAAAGACGACAGAATAACTAAAATTGAATGTTTTTTTCAGAGAATCACCATATCCTAATATGAACTTCAATAGATAAAACTAAACCACCACCACAGAACAAAAAAAACTGCTACTGGAAAAACGGCAAGCCAGTCAATAAGTATCTGGTTACCCTCTGTAAAATGGTAGGCCAAATAATTTACAGGGGAGAGCATGTATTAACCAGGAATCGCTGCAAACTGCTGATGTGACTGGATTTTCATAATATTGTGTAAGGATGGGACACGAGTTCGGTGAAACCTAGGTGAGATCTTCTTCTTAATTGCAATACCATCGAACAGTCTTACCCTTCCACGCTGAGTTTTCTATTTTGTTAGTCTATTGTTTCTTTCAGTTTGCTTTGGCGCATTTGTGCCACTACCTCTTCCTTCGTTTTTTTAAGTCATATCACTGTCATTCACTTCGGAGTAAGCCCAATCTGCTTCTGACCATCCACATTAATTTGAATGGTAGACCAAATAATTTGCAGGGGAGACCATTCAAGCAGGAATCGCTGCGAAGTGCTGTGACTGGATTTTCAAAATAGTGTGGCTGCGATTTTTTTTATAAAAGCATATGACACTATATTATACAGAAGCACTCTCAACAGAGTGATGGCACATGCACCAACTGTTTTGTCAACAACTGCGGCATGCGTTGGAAGTTACAGACGTATGATGACACGGGACACGAGACAAGAACATACAGCGCGTGAGAAAGACTCCACAACTCATGGACAGCAGCAGCGTTGGTGATCTTGACTCCGGCAGGTGGTCACGACGACAAGGCTGCACTGCATTATGGCATGATGAAGATTGAGAGCGAATGAGGCAGAAACCTACCGACAAAGATAAAGTTGTAGATGTACGCCAGCGTGTTGTGCATGGCTTCTTCCTCTTTGTCTAGGAAGGCAATGAGGAGATGTTAACCAAGTGAATGGCGAGGTGCCCAACGGGCCTCCATAGCTCTGACAATTAAGGGCTCTGACAATTAAGGGGTGATGGTTGGTATGGCTCTGAGGATTTTGATGGACTCCTCATCCAATTGGTCTTTGACTCCGACATTGAGGTTCCAGAAGAATACGCCGGGGCGGACGACAACAGCAAAAAGGAGGAGCACCGATAGCAATTAGGCTCACTATTCATACAACCTGAAAAATTTGAGAAACTGTGCACCAGGAAATTTCACTACTATGATCCGATAATATAGACACACAACCCAATTTTACTATAGCAATGAGCCTAATTTGTCCGTCGCTACAGTGATCATATGTCGTAGTAGCGACAGACAGCTTTGACGTCAGTGGCCTGTGAAGTCAGTAGCCACGGGCAAAAACTGACACCAGCTACACCCGTCACTACTGAGGACCACGACAGTGACAAGTGATACTGACGTAATCATTGCCTGTCGCTACTGGGAGTTCAAGCGTCACGCCTGAACAGTCGCACGCGCCTCATAGAAATGTTAGCCGGCGACTCTTCACTGAACATTCGTGCACACCTCTTGGAATGCTCACCAGGGAGTCCATATATATCAGAGGCTCCACACTCGAGTCCATTCGGCGGATGGGTCCCAAATGGCTTCCAGGGAGAACAAGCGCAAGTATGTCGATGAGGAAGAAGAGGTGTCCACGGCGACATCGAAGAAGCGATGGGTATTCGACGATGACAACGACGACGGCGATGACTCCTCCTCCTCATTGGAGGAGGAGGTCTCTTCCAAGGAGGAACCTGCCCGATGAGCCCGCTCCAACAGCGGTGACACCACCGACTCGGAGAGCGATGATGACAACCATGGGAGCGACGATGACGCCGAGAGCGATGATGACGATGACAACGACGACAGTGCCTTCGATTAGTTAATTAGTTGTAGTATGTATTTATAGTATTAGTATTGTGTAATATATCATATTGTGTATTATATCAAATATGTTCTATCATATTATGTAATATATCAAATGGTCGAATGGATGAATTTGTTCTAAACTCCATTTTTTAAAAAAATCGGTAGCAACGGGCATAACTACAGTAGCGATGGGCATAACCACAGTAGCGACGGGCATAACCACAGTAGCGATGAATGTTGATAATTCATATGTAGCGACGCCCATTGACAATGTCATCATGCCCGTCGCTACTATTATTCTTTAGCGACGAACGTGCTAACGTAATCAACCCCGCCCGTCGATACTATTCTTCTTTTTAGGTGTGCCCGAGCCCTTAAACCCCAACCTTGTCATTTCCCCACCACACACCCACCAGCACCCTCTCCTCCACCGCGTCTGGCTACACCGCGTGCTCTTAACCGCACTGTCTACCCGGCCGTCACCACCACCCTCGGGAACCGTGCTTGCCGCCCAGCCAATAATGCATATGATGATGGCCGGGTAGACAGTGCGGTAGTTCGACAAACCCCCTCCCTCTCTTCTTTCCTCTCCCTCTGTAAATTCCGTTTTGATGTGTTTGGATGTTTGCCTATATGATTATGCTAAGAAGTTTATTAATCTGAGCTTTGTGTCCATGCCAATAATGCATATGATGATTTTTCAGTATCTATTAATTTGAGCTTTGTGTCCATGTCAATGATGCTTATGCTGATTTTCAGTATCTATTTGTCATACCCAATTTTGTAAGCAAACCAAGTACTCATCGCATGTGTGCCCTAGGATAATTTATTCCACACATACTGACATAAAATGTTCATAGATAATCAAATGTCACGAATAAAGTATATTTATTAAATAAATAATGTCTATCAGAAACTAAGATGACTCTCTCGAAGCAGAATGACGGAAGACTCCATAACTCCACAGAAATAGCAACTGGGGCATCACATAGCCTATAAGTCCTTGTCGAAGAATTCTCCATCACCATCTTCTATGCAGCAGGTTTGTGTGGCAGGGGAAAATAACAAGGCTGAGTACACTTATGGTTGGTACGCAACAAGTGCAGGAATAAAATGATATGCAAGGGTAATATCAAGGTAAATGAGGTAGTAAGGTTATAAGCAGAAATGCACCTATACTTGACTCTCATTTTATTAGCACCTACTTTCTAAGTTAATGTTCTAGGCTAGACAACCCAATTAAGTTAAATTAAAGTATCACAAAGTATGACCACAAAGACACAAAAGGCACAAAGTAATCACAAAACTTCCCATAAAGACTTGTCCAAAACCATCCCATTCCCATCCAAACCAATATAATCGAAAGAGGATCCTAAACCACTTGTAACCGCAAGCTCGACTATCATGATAGTTGTGCACTTTGCAAAGGTAGTGCCTTGTACCCATGAGTAGTGATTTCATCGCTAGCTAAGTGACTATAGAAATATCCTTTTTTCTATTCTAACACTTCCTTTTGTGTATGACCCAGAGATCACTACATACTGTTACAAAGGTCTACTACAGGAGTATGTCATGCGTTGCTACAGATTTCCTAATCAAAGGGTCCCGCTTGTAGTGCTAAGGATTCCCACAAAAGCCCCTCTTGCACCATGTGGTTTAGACATATCACAAATCATGTCATAAAAAATGAAGCCCATCCCCACTCAACCAAGAAAGACACACAACCTATAGCATTTCTAATTAGTAAGCAAGTCGTTCCATACTGGACACGTGTTGACACATATTGTCCTGGGGTGTCTACTCCTAAGATTCGGTCTTTAGCAGATTTGAGCACCATATGCTATGACGGTATTAACCATCTCCACCATTTCATCCATTGCTCAAGCCACAGCATCGACCATCACATGGCTAAATCACATCTCGACGGATGGAATACCACAACACTCTCACAAAGACACAAGCAAAACTCAACATCACAAATGATAGAAGACTTACGTGACACTCATGACTATATGGCTAAGCATAACTAACCAAATATGAACCCACATTCCTAAGGTATGAGGCTTATGTAACAATATTAA
The DNA here is from genome assembly GCA_008808055.3 of Sporobolus alterniflorus. Lineage (NCBI taxonomy): Eukaryota > Viridiplantae > Streptophyta > Magnoliopsida > Poales > Poaceae > Sporobolus > Sporobolus alterniflorus. The sequence goes on along the minus strand of VSTD030000287.1, from coordinate 5,527 downwards.
TGCATGTAAGCCAGTGTTTATACTAGAGAAAGAAAGCACATAGAATTAATATGATCAAGAGTCACTTACCTTGCTCTCTTGCTAGCTACTGCTCAAAGTCTTGAAAGTCGAGTTCTTGAAGATTGTCAAAGTTGTCGGCGCCTAACGATAGCGACTAGAAATAAGCAATGCAAATAAATAAATAAACAGTATACCAAATAGTACCTAATGACTAAGCAAACTATATCAAAAGGTGCTACTCATTTCTATGAACGCGTGAGCACAAAAATCACCTAAATCGGAGCTACGGTTTGAAAGTTACGCAGGTTTAAAGTTAATAGGTAAGTGAAATTAGGGTCTAAATCATAAATATAATAAATTGGATGGTTTTACTGCAAAATTACAGAAAATCCAAAATTTCCTACAGTTTACAGATTTATTTTTTTCTTAAAGAAAACCTCTGTTTAATGTAGGCCATAGATCTAAAGATGAATGGTCAAGATTTTATTAAAACAGAGAGTTATTTGACTTCTAATCTAGGCCGTTGATCTGAAATTCGATGGCTTGGGCGGCTTCATCTTCACTGGTTCAGCCAGGACTCTGATTCGATGGTTCAATGATGGCAGTGGCAATGGCAAAAAGCAGCTTGGTTTAGGGTGAAATTGCATGAGGAAAGCTTCTATTTATAGGGGGTTTCAATCCACTCGTAGCCAAGTCGGACTCCGGGAAAATCTTGGCTTAAACTGGCTAGAAATCATGATTTTAGAGATAAGATTCGATAAAGGATTGAAACTTTCTGAAACAAAGAACTCTACTCGGTTGGGGATCAGACCTGGGCAGTCCTGACCATGAACCCGGGTGGTCCAACCGTTATGGCACCATGCGGCCTGCTCACGGGCCACTCGGGCCGAGTGTGGGGAATGAAGCCTGGCTGGCTTTGGGCCGGCCTCAAGGCACACAAGGCTTTAGGCCCAACATGGCTAGGAGAAAATAAATTCTTCTTTCTATTTTTCAAACCATTTCCAAATAGCAAACCAAATTGACTTTTAGCACGGTTCAAACTTCTAACGATGTCTAATCGTAAGAATAAATCGCAAGAGCACTTCATCACACATTAAAATATGTAGCGGCATGAAATACAACAAATAATTATTTATTTAAATAAATAATTTCCAAGGTTTTTATTCTTTCAAAAAATCAGGGTGTTACAAACATACCTCCTTAAAATGAATCTCGTCCCCGAGATTCAGACAGATTAGAAAAGAAACTTGGAAACTTGGCCTTCAGCTCATCGGTATGGTGACTCCATTGCACCTTGCACATCTTGATCTTCTTATTCTGGGTAACCCTCTCAGATATCCCTAAATCTTGACAGGGTACTCTTGATAAGAAAGATCTTCCTTAGCATCTAAGTCTGCCATGGGTATTTGTTCTTCAAGCACATGCAGACATTTCTTCAGTTGAGAGACATGGAGCATGATGTGCAGATCTAACAACTACGATGGTAACTCCAATTGATAAGCCACTTCACCTCTCTTCTCCATAATCTTGAATGGTCCAATAAACCTCGGCGTGAGCTTGTCTCATACCTTGAAATGACACAAACCTCTCACAGGTGACACCTTGCGGTACATAAAATCTCCAACTTTAAAGCTCAACTCCCTTCTTCTATGATCGGCATAACTCTTTTGCCTTGATTGCGCAACTCGTAGGTTCTCCCTCACCGTACAAAATTTCTTCTTGGCTTCTTGCAATATGTCGGGTCCAAAAATGTTCTATTCTCTAGTCTAGCTCCAAAACAACGGAGTTTGACATGTACGTCCATATAGTATCTCAAATGGCGCCATATTCAAAGTCTCTTGATAGCTATTGTTATAAGAGAACTCAGCATATGACAGACTCTTATCCCAACTCTTTCTGTACTGCAAAGCATAGGCTCATAGCATGTCTTCCAGAATCTGATTTACCCTTTCGATCCAACAATTGGTCTGAGGATGACAAGTAGAACTGAAGTGCAATTGGGTATCCAAGGCTTCATGCAACATTTTCCAAAACTTCAAAGTAAATTGAGTCCCTCTATCAGACACAATCTTCTTCGGCACTCCATGCAGACAAACTATCCTCGACATATGCAACTCTACAAGTTGCAGCCTAGAGTAGGTGGTCTTGACAGATATAAAGTGAGCTACCTTGCTCAATCGATCCACAACCACCCAAATGGAATCATATCCTGACTGAGTCCTTGGCAGACCCACGATAAAATTCATGACAATTTCTTCTCACTTCCACTCATGCACTTGCAATGGCTGCAGCAATCCAGCAAGTCATTGATGCTTAGCTTTGACTCGCTGAAAAGTGTTGCAAAGAGTAACATACTTGTCAACGTCCCTCTTCATACCATACCACCAATAAATGGCCTTGAGATCATGGTACATCTTATTCCCTCCTGGGTGAATGGAATAAGTTGACTCATGTGCTTCACAAAGTATCTTATCCTTCAACTCCTTGATGTTAGGCACACATATCCTTCCTTTGTACCACAACACTCCTTCAACATCTTCCAAAAAACCATGTGACTTCTCCTCTTTGATGTTGTGCTTAATCTCTTGGATCTTCTCATCTTCCAATTGACCCTTACGAATCTCTTGAAGTAGACTCAAACCAACTTTATCACTTTATCTCCATGACTTCTGTATTAGCTACTAACTTTAACTTAGCGAATTTGTCACATAATTCAGATAGAATACTATTTACAATCAATTGATTTGCATGGATCCTTTGACTCAAAGCATCGGCTACCACATTGGCTTTCCCAGGGTGATAGTTGATTCCCATATCATAATCCATGATAAGCTCCAACCATCTCCTTTGACTAAGGTTCAGGTTCGCATGTGTGAAGATATACTTCAAACTATTATGATCCGTATATAGTTCACTTCTCTTTCCCATAAGGTAATTCCTCCAAATCTTGAGAGCATGAACTATAGCGGCTAACTCTAAATCATGGGTCGGACAGTTCACTTCATGCTTCCTTAGCTGTCGTGATGCATATGCTACCATGGGACCATCTTGCATAAGCACACCTCCTAAACCTTCTCTTGATGCATCACAATACATAGAGAATGACTTCTCCATGTCGGGCATCACTAATATCGGAGCAATCATTAGTTGCTTCTTCAACTCATAGAAACTAGCTTCACATGCTGGTGTCCACTTGAACTTATTGTCCTTCTTGAAAAACTCAGTCATGGACATAGTTATCTTCGAGAATCCTTCGATAAACCTCCGATAATAACCAGCCAATCCAAGGAAACTTCAAATATCACCAACACTCATAGGCATATTCCAACTCAACACATCTTGAATCTTACTTGAATCCATGGATATTCCTCCCTTCGAGATGATATGACCTAATAAGGAAACTTGCTTCAACCAAAACTCACATTTGCTCCACTTGGCATATAACTTATGATCTCAAAGCTTCTGCAAAATCAGACGAAGATGATCTTCATTCTCTTCTTTAGTAAATCAATATACCGTCGATGAACACCACGACAAACATGTCCAGATACTCCATGAAAATCTTGTTCATCAGATACATAAAGTAGGCTAGCACATTAGTCAATCCAAATGACATCATCACGTACTCATACAGGCTATACCTCGAAACAAATGCAATCTTCGGTATGTCGCACTCTCAAATCTTTAACTGATGATATCCCGATCGAAGATCAATCTTAGAGAACACACATGCACCACGGAGTTGATCAAATAGATCATCAATCCTAGGTAACGGGTACTTGTTCTTGACGGTAACCTTATTTAGGGCACGATAATCCATGCATAACCTTTGAGTATCATCATTCTTCGGGACAAAAATCACAGGGGCTTTCCAAGGGGATGAGATAGGGTGAATGAATCCTTTTTCTAGCAAATCCTTAATGTGTTCCTTCAACTCAGCTAACTCTAGAGTAGCCATCCTATAGGGAGTCTTATATATGGGTGCAGTACCAGGCATCATCTCAATCACAAACTTGATGTCTCGGTCAGGTGTTATACCTGGTAACTCATCGGGAAACTCAAGGACCACTAGCACTATGGGTCCTTGACTAGCATCCACTTGGCTCACCTTTGCTCGATTAGCAACACCCATAGCAGTGACTACCAGCTCTGCGATAAACTCCATCTCTTTTCCATCCAAGGTAGTCAATTTGATAGATTTCTTGGCATAGTCAATAAGTACCTTGTGCTTACTCAACCAGTCCATTCCAAGAATGACATCAATGCCCTTCAATTCCAAGACAATGAGGTTGGTGAGAAACTCTACCCCCTTATCCTCTATAACTATATAAAAAAATCAGCCTCAACCAATTATCTTGACATGCAAGCTATCCACCTCAGCTGCCTAATCATCGCCACATCACCACTAAAGAATGCAAAAAATTAAAATGATTAATCTCAGTCATATGATTTCCATTTTAAATTTCATTTTCACCATTTTGTTCTACTCGACGAGATGAAAAAAACAGGATCCCACTTGCATATGTTTTGAATAATATTTAAATCAAAAACCATTTGAATGAAATTTCCAATTTTCAGCAGCCCAAAAATCCTTCCCTATTTTATTTCCTTTTTTCTTTTCTGTTTTGGCCGCCAGTATTCCTTCTCCTATCTTTCTAGCGATCTCAAACTCTCAGCCATATTTTTTTCGTCGGCCCAGTTAGCAGTTTGGCCCAATTGCACATTCGGCCCACCGACGCAATTTTGTTTGGGCGTTCGACATCCAGACGCCAGCCGTCACCTTTGGCCACCCAGGCCGTCACACTGCTCTTTGCTGTGTTTTCTGCCTCCGATACCGTCGAGCCGCCTCACCTCCTCCTCTTCCCCTCAAAAAATAGCCGCACCCTATCTCCTCCCCTTCCCTATTTCCATCTCCCGTAATCGGCGCCATTGAAGTTCCACCGTCACTACCTCCCTCCCCTTGATCGCCCGCCTTCTGCCACCCTATGGCTCTATAAAAGGCGCGATGAGAGCACCCCCATTATCCACCGCACCCACCCTGGCTCCAATATCTCCCCACCGGAGCACCACCAGCCGCCTCTATTGAGCACCGTCATGAAGCCATCTCCGCAGCTCTGCCTCCAAGCAGTGCCATTGGTGAGAACCCCAATGACCTCCTCTCTCTCTCTCTCTCTCTCTTCGAGCTATCACGATGACCTCCTGAGCCCAGGACGGCTGCGCCACAACATGATCCATAGACCCGATCCATGACTTTTCCTATACAGAAACAATTATGAGAAACCCCAAAAATGCCAAAATTGAAGACATTTGATTTTTTAATAAATCTAGAAACAACTCCTACCTTTTTCCAAATTAGCCCCTGAACTTGACCATAATCGGTTTATAATCAATTTTTTTTACATAAAGGCCCTCAAATTTTTGCCAATGTTATAATTTCCAAATATTGGTCCTTTATATTTGTCATGTTCAAACAATAACACTTTCATGTTTCCACAAAACATTTCAGTTTCTTTTCCCACCGCAATGC
>VSTD030000286.1:0-17204 GCA_008808055.3 Sporobolus alterniflorus | reverse complement strand
CTATTGGGACATGATTGATGGAATAAAGCCATATTACATCTAAGATGCCATCTTATTGTAACATGAGGGTTTATAGCTTTATAATTATCTATAGGCAACCCCTGGTGAAAGGGCTTGCAGCGTAGTGGTTGGAGCTCTGAGTAGCATTCCAGAGGTTCCGGGTTTGATTCCCTCTAGGAGTGAATTTCGGCTCTGGTTAAAAAAATCCCATCGCCTCTTCCACGCCAAGTTTAAAGGCCCTACCTAGCACTCACATGGGATTGTGTGACCCTTGTGTTAGGGTGGAAGAGGGGTTTAGGGATTTTCGGTCTGTGTGAGGTCTTCTTCTATTAATGCAATACCATGGGGGTGGTCTTACCCCCGGCAGGCTGAGTTTTTTTATAGGCAACCCCTGTGTGTTTGTAGAGTTCCATCATTGAGGTGGGCCTGGTACAGTGTTATTACTTGAATAAATGTATCTAGTTTAGTCCTGTTAGCATGAAATATTGATCATGGTTTCACCCATCTTTTGATGGTTGACAATTATGCAGGTTGGACCAGTATGCCATTGCAAAATTTGCTGAAAGCTTTGAAATGGTTCCAAGAACCCTGGCTGAAAATGCTGGACTTACTGCAATGGAGATAATATCTTCTCTTTATGCCGACCATGCCAGTGGCAAAACAAAATTTGGCATTGATTTGGAAGAAGGTGCTTGCAAGGATGCTTCTGCCTTGAAAATATGGGACCTTTATGTTACAAAGTAAGTGCATCTAATTAATATTCGAAACACTTGTTATAGATGTTTTAATTAATCATAGGTAGCATATTAATGATATCTTGGGCCAAAAATATTTAATTGTATTGGTACTGGTCAATGTGATTATGTGGAAAACGAAACACAGTTTTATGTGTGCATTATATGTTTTCAAAATCAGGGCAGAGGTTTGCATAATTTCTCTAGCTGTTTATGCTGCTTTTGGTGAGCACTGTTTACTATACTTATAATTTGCTAGCAGATGGTTTACTATACCTATTATGATGCTCAGGTATTTTGCACTCAAGTATGCTGCTGATGCTGTATGTACGGTTCTGCGGGTTGACCAGGTAAGTGTCAATCTTCATGTATCATTCTCTGGCAAGTAACATTTTGTAGCCTTAAGTTGATATTTGCATTGTGAGCTATGCAGATCATCATGGCGAAACCAGCAGGAGGCCCTAGAAGAGATGCCCAACCTGGTGGGATGGACGAAGATTAGTATCATGCTGCGAGGTGTCAGTGGAGAAGACATTTTGTATGTTATACTCCCTCCATTCTAATATTATTGATGTTTTAGACAGCAAGAATGAGCTAAAAATGAACAAGGTCATGTCTGAACGTCAATAAAAAAAAAGAGTATGTAGGGGCTTGGATCGGTAGTAGATTTCACGTGTGGAATCTGTCGTGGTCCTGTCATAGCGATGTATCATGATTAGCCCCAGGATTTGTTTCAGTTATGCAAGTTGAGTTGAATTTCAGTTGGCTGAACGATTGGAAGTTGCTTAGATGGATGCTGGCTTGGTCTGGCAATTGAATGTGATGTTTTTTGAATTTGAGACGCCTCATGATTGCCATTCAACCATCCCGTATTTGCTATTGCGCTTTTGTATTCCACATTTGCACTCCTGTTTGAGGAATGAATATGACTACATGAGATGAAAGTTTGAGAACCTGCTCAAGCAGCATCCGGGAGTACAATCTGGGAAGCCGCATCTGTCGTTTAAGGGAATGAACTTATATACCCCAAACATCTCCATTGTGTTTACTTATTAATCAATTTGGTGGTCAATCACAACTGTTTAAACAAAACTATTCATATGGAAGTCGATCGGTGACAGGGATGGTAACATGTCAGGATTTGGGACGAGTAAAGGAAATACATGTCTGACAGTACAAATGCTATAGTTAGAATCCAAAATCCATACCTGTGGCTAAACCTTTGTACCCTTACATGTCTGGGTTTCAGTGGGTATCGGGTATCCATTAGATTCGTGATTCCACATGTGAAAAGAGCACATCAAAATAACCATTTCAATGAGTATACCAATATAAACATGTTTAGAACTAATATTTAGCAAATAAGTGAGATAACGGAAAACAAAGTTTAACAATGGATACAAGTCGTAGTCAATAGAGTGGACTCGACTGAAATTTTTGGTGAACTAAATTCAGGTCCCTGTAGGAAAAAATATCCGCCTTTATCCGTCTCGGTTTGGATATGGGTGCTACCCACGGATAAAAAATTATTCTAGTACCCAGCCCTGTCAGGTCGGGTACTCGATATCCATCTCCAAACTACCATCCTTAATTGACTAGTTTAAATACTCCTAATTGACCAGTTTAAATAGTTTTGAGAAATAAAATGAGATTAATTATTACATCTCCATCTTAGGGCATGTTCGGTTACACCAAATCTCCTCTGGATTGAAGTGGATTGAGTTAGAATAAATCCTATACAAGTCAAAAAATTTCTCAATCCATTTCAATCTAAGACAATCCACTTAAGATAGGATTAACCGAACAAGGCATAAATGTGTTTGGACCATACATCGACATTTGGTCAGGGGTGATAGGGTCGGAACTCCTGGTCCGTGATAGCAAGCTGCGGCGTCGGAGCAGGCAGCACGACGCATGTAGGAAAAGAAACAGCCATGTCACAAAACAACTACAACCTTTAACCACTCCGGTTCTGCCCTTCAACGACTTGCTTCAGAGAACTGGAGGGAGTAATTACTAGAGTACCAGCAACTGGTCATGGGGAAGTGATTGTATTGAGCATTTGACGAGCACTATGTAGGATGGGGTAAATGGAAAGTGTCCATGACTAACACATGGCCGTGAGCTCGGAATTGGGAGCAGGATTCGGATTCGGAGGAGGCCGGTCAAAGGCGGAGGCGAAGGGTGACGGTAGTGGAGAATCTCGATGATAGAGCGTAGGGGTGGATTGGGCGGCGCGATGCGACGGTGGGTGCATCATCGGTCGATGGATTATCACCAATGGTGGTGGCGGCAGCATCGATCCTAGAGGGGGGCGAGTGTCCCACTCGCCCACGACTCGACTAGACACATGGGCCCACTTGGTGTCTTGTTGTCGTGTTGACAATCTTATGCACGATGATGTAGGGAAGAGGCTCACGGGAATCTCAAGACAGTTGCCTTCATGGCGCACAAACTCTTGATTCACGGTGATGCAGGGTCGCTCGTAGGTGGCTCTGAAGTTGTTGAAAAACTATTTGAGATCCAAAATATCTCAAGAAATGTTGAATGGTTTGACCATCTTATGCATTGAGAAGATATTATTGGATGAGATTGATATTGACACCATCATCAATGATTCCATACATAGACAAGTTAGAAGAAATTTTTAAGGTAATATGTAGTACATCTTATTGGATATTGATCAATTTTGGATGCATATTGAGTGTTTAAGTTGATATCAATGATGTTTAGATACATATTAAATATTTATTATTATTATTGATGAGAGGGCCCATTCTAAAGTTCGGCTCGGGGCCCTTAGAATCTTAGGATCACCATTGGCCCCGAGTTAGGGTTTGGGGGTGGAACTAGCAGTGAGGCAGAGGCGGAGGAAGTGGAGGCGGCAGCGAGGCTGCAGGAGGGAACAAACCGACAAAGAAGGTGTCGTGGAGCCTAGACCGACGAGTTATGCAGACCGTTCTTCAAAGCAAATAAGGAGAGTGCGGAGGTAGTTCCTTCATAGATATTGGTCGGCATGCAATTCATTTTGCAAAAGGACTACCTCATAGGGAAGTGATGGATACCTTATGTCAGTGCCTTGCAGATCGGATAGCCCCTCGTATAAGGTTCAAGTCAAAACAAGAGGCAAGGCGTGCACCCACACACTGCCACGTGTCTCGCAGCTCAGGACCAGGCCTCCCTGCTTAGGCGGTATCCGGCGCTGCCATGCGTCCCATGACTTCGAACCTCGCCTCTCCGCTTATGAGAGGTCTGGCGCTGCCACGCATCCCGTGGCTCTAGACCTCACTTCACCTCGGAGGTGGGCTCCAGTGCCGCAATGTGTCCTATGGCTCTGGATCCCGCCTCTCTGTCCAAGGGGGCTCCGGTGCTGCCACGTGTTCATGGCACTCTGTGGACCATTGTAATAAAGAAAGGCTTAGCTACATTAGGCATGCAGCGAGGCTCGCAAGTTACCAAGGCATGCTCACGTGTTACTGAGGCACCTGCAAGACGTGCGGGCATACGATGTCGTCATAACCTGCAAGACAAGCGGGCATGTGGCAATAGTGCCACGCTATAGTGCGGCACCGCGCGGCTGACCGCTCTTAGGTGCGATTGGTAGGGGCCTTGACTCGACAGAACGACACTGCACAGCAGACCACGTGCAACGTGGCAGGACGACAAGACAGGGCGTGCTGGGTGCCGCCTGTAACATCATTAACCTACTACTAGCTATTGTACCCCTAGTGATGTAATAGGACATAACTGCCCTGGGCCACCTGTCGAGCCCTAGGATTGCATGTAATTGTCCGCCCCTGTGTTATAAAGGGGTCAGACAGCCCCTGATTCAAACCAAGATCAACTCAATCCCAACACTCTTTCGGCTAGTGGAACCCTAGTTGTAAGAAGATATAGCAATACACACATCTCCCGTGGACGTAGGGTGTTATGCTCTGGCGGTCCGAACCACGAGAGACCTAAGCCCCTCCATCAATGAACCATAGCGGGCTGCTCTAGGGCAGTGCCAGTGGAAGTGTCGTAAAACTATTTTGACATTTAGCGTGTCAGGAAGTGGGCTTTTCATCATTCTTGTGTTCCAGCTTCAACATCATGGTGGACATTCATTCATGGCTGCCTCCTCTCATCCCTCTCGCCGAGAGCAGGAGACTGAGAGAGAGGTCACTTCCCACTCCAGGGCAGGACGATGCCGACGTGCCGACAACCGCGCAGTCGGCACAACTATGGTGCATACCACACTCGCGGCGTAGCACAAGTGCTCGATCACCACGGCTGTGACTCCACTACCGGTCATGGCCACCGAGGCTACGCAGATTCTTGCACGCCAGCTTCTCAACAACCCCCAGGCCCACACGCTTCACCGTCAGCAGTAGTGCAGTGGCACCACGACGTCGACCGGATCGTCATCGCCGCTATCAACACACTGCCTCATGGATGGTGGCGAGCTAACCACTCTAGTTGGGGGCCTCAACTATCGGCAGCGCACTCGCAAACACCAACAGCAGCCCACACGACGTTGGCTGCACGCGCACCATCGGCGCCACGTGTGACGGCGGCGAGTATCGCTATGACCGACCTCTGGGCCGAGCTCGAGCGCCACCGCTTGGGTGAGGATGGCCGCATCACCATCGAGTGCCATCGCGAGAGGCGTCGCAACATCAAGGGCGACTATGGTACTTCTGTCGCCGCTCCCGTATCATGTGCTACACACACGCCCAGCTCTCTAGGGGTTATGGGTGGGTGCATGGCACTAGCTCCTCACCTCCGTATGGTGGTCTGGTCATGCAAGTTCTGGCCCCACCTGCTGGAGAAGTACGATGGATCCATCAACCCCATCAAGTTCCTGCAGATCTACAACACCTCCATCCTTGCTGCAGGAGGGAATGAGGCTATCATCCCCAACTACTTCCTCGTGGCCTTGGCCGGCCTAGCTCAATCATGGCTCATAAACCTGCCTGAGGCATCTCTAACCTCCTGGGAGGAGCTGTGCCGTCAGTTCAGGGTCAACTTTGAGAGTGCCTACTCTCAGTCTGACAACGAGACAGACATCCATGTCGTGCAGCAGCGCCCGGGGGAATCACTGCGCTCCTTTATCCAGCGGTTCTCCCAGGTTCGCAACACCATCCATCACATCTCCAATGCTTCTGTTGTTGTTGCATTTCGCCAGGGTGTGAGGGACGAGAAGATGTTGGAGAAGCTGGACACACACGACATATAGGATGCCACCGAGCTCTTCAGCCTAGCAGACAAGTGTGCAAGGGCTGCAGAAGGCCGTGCCTGGCATACGCCACCTACCCCAGTGGCGGGGAAGCCTGGCACACTTGATGTGGGTGCCGCTACTCAATCCAGCGGCAATAAAAACAAGAATAAGAAGAAGGCTGGCGGCAACAACAATAACAACAACAAGTCGTTGGCTTGGGCACCCACCGCTGCTGCAGCTTCAGTGGCGACTGGTGGGGACCATGGACCGTGAAACGACAAGCGCCCCCGTTAAGTGTCTGGTAGCGATGACGACGGCATGCGGTGCCCGGTGCATAACTCCACGTGTCACAGTGTCAAAGAGTGATGAGAAATCAAGAAGCTCATGGAACAGTTCCGCGAGAAGCAATAGCAACTGCGCCAAGAGGGCACACCTTCCCGCCAGTGGGATGACAAACAAAAGGTGGATCCAGAGGAGGATGAGGAGGTGGAGTTCTAGAATGCCAAGAGGGTGTTGAAGGTCGTCTTCAGCCACTCTGACTCCAACTCCAGCACCGATGAGCGTCGCAAGACGCTCCACATCATGTATGGGGTTCTTGGGACATCACGTCCCGGCGTGTCTTCAAGACCCTGCGTCGAGCAGTGGTGGCGGCCTACCTACTCCCAGGGCAGTGCCCCACCACAAGTGGATGGAGATGTCGATTGGCTTCGATGCCTCTGACTGCCCCAAGAACATGGCTGGTGTCGGACAGCTCCCGCTGCTTGTCTTCCCGACCATCGCCAACATTACGCTGTACCACATCCTAGTTTACAGTGGTGCGGCTCTCAACCTCATCAGCCTCCCAGCTTTCAAGAAGCTATAGATTCTGATGTCGAAGTTCACTCCCTCATGCCCATTCTCTGGAGTGGGATTCGTGTCCATTATGCCGTGCAGTAGCATCTCCCTCCCGGTGACATTCGAGACGCCTGAGAATTACTGCATGGAGAGCATCCTCTTCGATGTGGCAAAGGTCAACCTCCCCTTCAATGCCATTCTAGGCAGACTGACCCTATACCAGTTCATGGCCGTTGCTCACTACTGGTACCTGGTCCTGAAGATGCCGGCACCCAACCGCGTCATCAAGATCCATGGAGACTGCACTACATGCATCTCTGCGCTGGAGAAGCTCTAGGCTCTGGTGGCAGCCCACGAGGCCGCCGCTGGGCATGATGACCAGGCCCCCGGCTTCTTCGAGCTCACGCCAGCGCGGCTCCGCTTCAGCACCCTACATGTAGCCCTCGAACAATGAGGGCATCCCCGTGAAGACCATCTAGATCGACACGACTCACGCTTGTCGCCTTTTTCTGGGCTAATGTCAACGTGTTTGCTTGGCAACCGTCATAGATGCCCAGGATCCCTAGGGAGGTGATCAAGCACCATCTGAAGATGTACCCCAATGCTAGACCGGTCCAGCAGAAGCCCCGGAAGCAGTCTGTTGAGCGGTAAAACTTCATCCATGAAGAAATCAGAAAGCTACTCAATGCCACCTTCATCTGGGAGGTCCACCACCCACGGTGGCTGGCCAACCTTATTGTCGTCCTCAAGGCCGGCAAGAAGCTTCAGATGTGCATCGACTACACTAGTCTCAATAAGGCATGTCCCAAAGATCCTTTCCCTCTTCCACGAATTGATCAAATCGTGGACTCTACCTTTGGCTGTGATCTGCTGTGCTTCCTAGATGATTATTCTAGTTTTCACCAAATTCCAATGTCTTGAGAAGATGAGGAGCATACTACTTTTATAACAGTGGATGGCCTCTTTTGCTATGTCTCCATACCTTATGGTCTTAAGAATGTTGTTCCTATTTTTTTGTGCCATGCATAAGACATTCGGGGTCCTCATTAGAGACTTGATAGAAGTGTATGTTGATGACATCATTGTCAAGATTAAATCACGTGCATCTCTGCTGGACAACCTCGTCTTAGTCTTTGACAGGTTGCACTCAATGCGCACAAAGCTGAACTCGAACAAGTGTGTGTTCGGGGTCACAGCGGGCAAGCTGCTTAGTTTCCTGGTTTCACTCCGGGGAATCGAGGCTAACCCTAGAGAAGATCAAGACGATCGAAGAAACACGGCCTCCTGCCCACATGAAAGATGTGCAGAAGCTCACGCGATGCCTAGCTGCGCTAAGCCGATTTATATCTAGATTGGCAGAGCGAGCTCTCCCATTCTTCAAGATTCATTGAAACTCCAGACCCTTCGTCTGGACAGAGGAAGTAGAAGAGACATTCTAGTAGCTCAAGCAGTACCTCACATCACCACCAGTCATTGTAGCTTCGGAGCCTAGTGAGCCTTTATTGCTTTACATCTTGGCTACAGTTGAAGTCGTGAGCATGGTGTTGGTCGTGAAGCAACCAGAGCCACAGCCCCAAGTGCCGAAGGGGGCCTCTGCAAGCGGTTTAGGGTCCCAGGACCTAGAGCCTATGGAGGAGACAGTCGGGCCCCAGCCCTCGAACCCCTCCCTAGCCCATGAATCCCAAATCGGGTCCTAGTTCCTGGAGCCCATTCCGAGCCCCGTGGGCCACACCACCGCCGGGTCCCAACTCCCAGAGGCCATTTTTGGTCCCGATGACCAAGAAGCTGCTGGGTCCCAGCTCCTAGAGGCAGTTTCAGATCCTGGAGGTGAAGAGCCCCAGGGACCTGGACCCATGGAGGTAGATGCGCTGGACCCCCCGGGAGGGTCTGGAGCATCCAACGCCCAGTGTACTACATCAGCGAGGTCCTACATGACGCAAAGACAAGATACCTGGAGGTGCATAAGCTGCTTTACACAGTCCTCATTGCAACCAAGAAGTTGCACCACTACTTCTAGGCTCACAAGATCTCGGTGGTAACTTTATACCCACTGAGGGCCATGCTCCACAACCCCAATGCGATTGGCAATATCGCTAAGTGGGTTGTGGAGCTGGCTGAATTTAAGTTGGACTTCATATCACGCCATGCGATCAAAAGCCAGGTGTTAGCTAACTTTATGGTGGACTGGACACCACCTCCATGCCACCCAGGGGGGCCAGACGACGGTGAGTCAGAGCCAAGAGCTCTGGTCTTCACCGGGCCTCACTGGACTCACTTCTTCGATGACTCCTCGTGTAAGCAGGGGGACGGTGGGGGGGGGGAGTGCGGTGTCCTGCTCCTGACTCTAGCTGGGCAGCAGTTTAAGTATATGGTGCACCTCAACTTCAAGGCAACCAACAACATGGCAGAGTACAAGACCCTCATTTTTGGGTAAGTACCGCGTTATCTCTTGGGGTCCGACAGCTTTTGGTGAAGGGCGATTCCCAGTTGATCATCAAACAAGTTAAGTGGGAGTGCTACTACATCAATCCTCAGTTGGCTACCTACCTGCTCCATGCCCAAAAGCTGGAAAAGGAGTTTGAGGTCCTGGACCTACACCACATCCCTCGCATAGACAACACAGTAGCCGATGACCTGTCAACAAAGGCCTCCACCTGGGCTTCAGTCCCGGATGGTGTCTTTGAAAGGCGGCTGCAGCGACCTACAGCCCGACTTGCCCAACCGGGCAAAGGGGGCGGGAACGACACCTCGAAGCCGGTGGTCCTGATTCTATGGAGCCCACCAAGGATCGTAGGCGTCACGGGGGACTCCGTGCACCCCAGCGCACAAGATTCAGAAGCTCAAGTCAGTCCTGATACATGAATCATGGAGATCTAGACTTACTTGAGGTTCAACATCCTCCCTAATGATAGTGCATTCGCTGATCGGATTGTTCACGTGGCTAAGTGATACACGCTGGTAGTAGGGGATCTCTACTGGCGTGGCGCCAACGGCATCATAATGCATTGCATAACCCGGGAGGAGGGCCGTGAGCTGCTCGCAGAGGTCCATGGTGGTGAGGGTGGTAACCATACATCTTCCCGCACATTGATCGGTAAAGCCTTCCGACATGGCCTCTACTAGCCTACGGCTATCCAAGACACTGTCGAGCTGATAAAGACTTGCAAGGCATACCAGTTCCATGCGAAGCAAATTCACACATTGGCGCAGGCGCTGCAAATGATCCCGCTCTCATGGCCCTTAGCTGTGTGGGGGCTGGACATCTTGGGACCATTTCCCAAGGGCGTCGGAGGGTACCGGTATCTCTAGGTCGCCATCGACAAATTCACCAAGTGGTTGGAAGCGATCCTTATGGTCAAGATCAACTAGCAATCCACAGTCAAGTTTATCAAGTCCATCATCTGTAGATTTGGAGTCCCGAATAGGATCATCACCAACAACAGGTCCCAGTTTACCAGCGGCGCATTTCAAGGGTACTGCGAGGACATTGGCATCCAGATCTGCTATGCATCTATTGCTCATCCAGAGAGCAATGGTCAAGTCAAAGGAGTTAATGCGGAAATTCTTAAGGGTCTCAAGACCCGCACCTATGATGGCCTAAAGAAGCATGGCAAAAAGTGGATTGATGAGCTTTCGTGCACATTGTGCAGTAATCGGACATCACCCAGTCGGGCTACTGGAGAGATGTCTTTCTTCTTGGTGTATGGGGCGGAGGCCATCCTCCCCCCCCCAGAGGTCACCATGGGCTCCCTCCGTGTCCAGACATATGACAAAGCCATGCATGACCAGCTCCAGCATGATGACATCGACCTCATTGATGAGCGAAGATGACAATCTGCTATTAAAAATGCATGGTACCGCCAGGCACTCCGACACTACCATCAGCGTTCGTGCGGAGTAGAGAGCTGCAAGTGGACGATCTAGTGCTCCGACACGTGCTTACTCGGGAGGGTGCCAAGAAGCTTTCCTCCGGTTGGGAGGATCCCTTACGGGTAACCCAAGTATCCCACCCTGGATGTGTCTGCTTGGCTACAAAGGATGGAGAACCATTACCAAACCCTTGGAACATAGAGAACCTCCATAAGTTTTACCTTTAGTACAGCGGTGAGACCGCTTCTTCCTATGTATGTTGTCATAGCGTCCATGAGCAATGTTTGGAACAGCTAAACTTCAGTGGGACATGCTTCCCTTGTCATCTGGATTGGGTCGTTGGCTTCTTGTACATCATGTCTTCTCCTATGTAATATCATGTTATGGGAATTTCCCGTCTTGCCCTGTATGCTTTTGTGTTCATGAAATTGTACTTCAATTTTATGTCTTCTTCTCCCTATTTACCCCACATGTGGTTGCTCCTATTTTCCCTGCTTTGTTCCTGGTTTGAGTTGTGCAATCTTGTCATGGGCGGGTCTGCTTGAGGTACCTACACTCTGTCTGGGTTCCATGATTTTTCTCTTGATCTGGGTTCTATGCTGCTAAATGGTCGCCCCTTGGAACAACCAGTGCTAGGGGGATCCAGAGTGCGTAGCCTGCTTATCCTGGTCCTGTACCCTAAGTGTGTGCACTTTGTCTCTCTGATGCTATAGGTTAAGTACTGGGGGCCCAGATTTTTGGCACCCCTGATCAAGGGTATAATCATTAGTCCAGAATGTGTTGCACTGAATTACCCAAGCCATGTAATGCGATTAAAGACCATCAGTCATAGCAGGGCCAGGGACCCAGGATTGGGACCCCATGAGGACATGTTACTACTATCTATACTACCTGTTGCAGGTACCAATGCATGTTGGGACAATAGATGAGATCCGGGCCCTCCAGAAGGGGCCTGGTGCCACCATCGACATCTTCAGCATATGGTGGTGGGCGCTCCCGGGCTCTGGCACAGCCTCCTAGGGGGGCTGTCATCAATGTCTGCTCCATCAACATTTCTTCAACTTTAGTGGTGGCTGCTGCCGGACCCACCGGCAGTATCACCAGGGGGCCCACCATCGACGCCTTGCGACTAAGTGGCGACCGCTACCGGTTATATAGGTAGCACCTCCCAGGGGACCCGCCATCGACATTTCTTCAACTTCAGTGGTGGCCACTACCGGACCCATCGGTAGCACCCCTAGGGGGCCCACCATCGACGCCTTGCGACTAAGTGGTGGTCGGATTTTTTTGGGTCCTTGCACTGCTAAGGACCGGGAGAGAGCAACTGTAGCAAGCATCATTCAATAGAAACAAGAACAAGTTTATTTACAAACGATGACAAAAGTCCCGACGACTACAAGAAGAAGAGGGGATCCCTACGCGTCTTCAGGCTGACGCTTGAACTGAGCAGCCATGAACTTGGCGGTCTCCTAGATGCTGGCCTTGGCAGCCTCGTCCGTCTCCGCGATGAGCCCTTATGCCACCGACTCTAGGGAGATCTAGGGGTCTTGGCTTCGGAAGCACGTTAGCACGTGCTCCGCTACTGCCTTCGCCAGCGTGTGGCTGTCTGCCTCTAGCTGCCCATCGATGACCTCCTCCAGCTTTAGTATATTGGCTCCAGCAGAGTCAAGCAATGGGAGCACGACGCTGACCTCCTGTGCTAGTTCCTCGGGGCAAAGGGGACTAAAGCCGAGGGGCGCTAGTGCAGTCTCGGTCTAGCCCAGGAAGTCCCAGACCTTCTGCGCCTCACCGGCCTGAGCTGCCTGGTGCTCCTCCAGCTTTTTCTGAGCGGTGGCCAGCTCCTGTGGTTGCTGCTCGGCCAGCCGCTCCTCCCTGTCCGCTAGCTCTTCTTCCCTGGAGTTTAGGTGTACGTCGCTGATGTCGGCGGCAAGCTCACGGGCCAGGACTCCGGCGCAGGCCACCTCTAGGCTCTTTCGCTCTGCCGCTAGGGTGGCCTTGCAACAGTCGAGGTCAGACTCATGAGATGCGAGGGTTTCTAGCTCATGGTCAAGCCTGAGGTTGACCTGTTCCTCCTTCTCCCACAACGTCAGCTCTCGGTCTGCCACCGCCTCCTCCCATTGGGCCATGACAGATGCCCGCGTGTTGATGTCTGCCTGCTGTTTGATAGTGGCTTCAGCATGGGCCTCGGCCGCGACGTATAGATCTTTGGCACCCACCATCGGCTGTTGGTCATTGGCATTGAGCTGGTCAATGGCAACTCGCTATCTATCTAGCAAAATTTGCAGCACTGCCAGCTGCTTCCGTGTCGCCACCGCTTTCTCCTTCTCGGAGGTCATCCACTTCTTGAGCAAGGAACTCTGCACCGAGAGGCGCAACCGCTCTTCATCGATGTCCTCCCACTCACGATGAAGCATGTCGTGCACCTGGTTTAGCGCGAAGTGGCCAGTGCCCATCACCTCGGAAAGGGAGACTTGTCCCAAAGCCCATGGGTTGGGATGCCCCATAATCACCTTAGGCTCCTCGATGGCATTGTCATCAGCACCCACCGAGGCAGTAGCAACCGCTATCCAAGGCGGGGAAGAGGGTGCATCGGCCGTCAGACCAGTCGACGCAGCAGGACTGCCAGTAGCCACCTCACCCGTTGTCAAAGAAGCCGTGGCTCCTACCGCGGCGGTCGTGTCTGTCTTGGGCACCATCTCCGGGACTAGGGTCCCATCGCCGTCTGCCGCTTCAGTCGTTGGATCTTGGGGGCCATCTCCCTCAGGAGCATCTTGGGCTCCGCCAGCCCCGGGAGCTCCCCTGGCTCCAGACCCGCCAGAGGCTAACGCGCTAGACAGCGAAAACTCCAGTCAAGCAAAGTGGAAATAGAAAGAAAAGAAACAATAGTGTTACTCAACATACCGCAGCTTCCAAGCGCCGTGGAACTGCTTCTGAGGAGGGGTAGAGCTGCTCGGCATGACAGCTCTCTTGGGTCCCGTCACCAATGGAGGAGAGGAGCCGAAGCCCACCGATCCCTCAGAGGCCTCCTTTGTCGTCTCTGCCTCTGTGGCCCTCTTGGCAGCCGCTTCCTCATCAACCTTCTCTTCTACAGCCCTCTTGACAGCTATAGCCTTATCAGCTGTAGCCATGTCGGCCACGGTCTTCTCAGTTGTAGTCGTGTCTGCAGCCTTTTTCTTTGCCGTAGCCTCCTGGGCAGCCACATCATCTACAACCTTCTTTACTACAGTTGCCTCTGCAGTCTTCTTCTTTGCCATAGCCTCCTTGGCAGCTGCTACCTCCACAATCTTCTTGGCTGCTGCTGCCGCATTTGTAGCCTCCGTAACTATCGTGGCGGACCCGCTGCCACCGGACCCGCCAGTCACTGTCACCATCGATGTAGCCTATCGAAGTGGTTTTATGACACTTTCACCAGCACTGCCCTAGAGCTGCCCACTGTGGTTCATTGTTGGAGGGGCTTAGGTCTCTTGGATTTGAGCTAAGGATGGAACACAATGGACACGAGGATTCTCGTGATTCAGGTCACCGGAGCGTAACACCCTATGTCCACGGGAGATGTGTGTGTATTGCTGTGTGTTGTCTAAAAAGAGCGTGGTCTGTATCGGTGGTAGTCTGACCCCTTTATATCACAAGGGCGGATAGTTACATGCAGCCCCAAGACATGACAGGTGGTTCGAGGGTGGTTATGTCCTATTACATCAACTAGGGCTACCATAGCTACATGAGTAGGTTAATGATGGTGCGGACGACGCATGGTGCGGGCTGTTCCGTCAGTCTTGCCACGTGGAGGGCGGTCCACAGCGTAGCTATGTCTTGTCAGGTCATAGCCTCGGCCATCCGTGCCCTCATGCGGTCAGCTGCTTGGCGCTGCACTATAGCGCAGCTCTGCATCCACCTGTCTGCACGTTTTGCAGGTCCTGATGACGCTGTCTGCCCACACATCTTGCAGGCGCCTCGATAATGCGCATGCGTACTGAGCCTTGCTACATGCCCGTTGCAGCTAAGCCTTTGTCTATTATGGCCTACGACCCATGGAGGGTCATGGGGTGCATGTCAGCTCTAGAGCCCTCTGGCGTGGAGAGGCAGGATTTAAAGCCATGCGACATGTGGTGACACCGAAGCCCTCCCCCGAGGTAGGGCAAGGTCCAGAGCTATAAGACGCGTGGCAGCGCCAGAGCCCACCTGAGCAGGGAGGTGAGGTCTGGAGCCATGGGACATGCGGTGGTGCCAGAGCCCACCTAAGCGGAGTGGCATGGTCCGATGCTATAGGACGCATGGCAGTGCATGGATGCACACACTATCTCTTGTCCTGACTTGAAGCTTGTACGTAGGGGTACCCTGTCTGTAGGGTACCGACACAACCACCGTCGGATCGGGCTACAGTGCAGTAGCCTTCTTCAGGACTAGCTGCCCTAATGATGGGGCCCCGCCAACCACAGACCCGTTGCTGCGGAACAACCTCTTCCTTCTCTACAGAGGGACATCATCCTCGGACGACTCCTCCACATCGTCGGGTCCAGATGGGGCCACCATGCCTTTCCCCTTGTCGGAGCTAGGCCCGGTGCTCACGCCACCCTGTCAGACGGCTACATCTATCCCAATGATCTGCACGTCCTAGGACTCATGACCCCTCTGTCGCGTTGTGAAGCTAATGTCGTCTAGCGTGGGCAGCTCCTTGAGCAGCTTCGTCTGCATCACCTGGTCCGGGCAAATGGGCGTGTAGACTGTCAGAGGAGTGACGAAATTGGCCGAGGACGGTTCAGGGCTCAGCATTCCCAACAGGGTGCCTAGCACATCTAGGCCAAACCTGACCCACGATTGTGCTTGAGCCGCGTGGTGTCTTTCTCTCCAGTATACATCCACGATGGGTGGGTGCGCAGCTGTAGAGGTGCTATGCGTCTTGACTGGAAGTCAAACATCACCATCATCGACGTCAAGCCATGGTCGGCCAGGTGTTTGATTGTCTCGATCACGGGCTCGTGGGCCCTCTACAACTTCGGGATCTCCTCCTAGTTGCCGCAATTGCCTGTTGGGGCCTCAGTTGGCAGCGCCAGGCGGTTGTGGGCGTCGGCTTGCACGATCGCCTAATCCTCTCTCCAGTGGTCCCACTTGCCGAGGCTGATGGGCATGATTTACGTGATCAGGCCCTTGGCCCAAAGCTGGAAGTAGTAGATGCCGATTAGGCATGAACCCTTCCTAGACCACCGCAGCACATGGAATAGCCGAAATAGGCTAATTGACGAGCGCACACAGACAAACATCTTGCAAAAATGGATGAAGGTCGCCACCAGTACAAGGGAATGCAGTGACAGGTGCTGAAGTTGGAGCCCATAGAACTCCAGCAGTGTGAAAAGGAAGGAGGACACCATCAGCACAAGCCCCACCGTGGCGTAGCAGGAGAAGAAGATGAACTCTCCCGGCTAAAGGTTGTTGCGCAGGAGAGTGCCGCGCCGCATCCACCGTCGAACCTCGGTGACTGTCATTCGAGCACCCGCCTCAGCCTCCTGAGGTCATGCTCCGTTCAGAGGCAAGAACATGGGAGGTTGGACACCATCACTACGATCAGTGGCCGGACCTTGAGAGGGAAGCAGAGTGCTCAAGAGCGAAGAAGGAAGATGGAGAAGTTGGGTGCAAAAATGAGGGAGCATGAATCTGCCAGCTAGATTCCCTCCACTTTATCCACCCTCACGGCGTTCGGGAAAACGTCGTGCACGGCGCTTGGTGTCCGTACACCCCGCGCGATCTACCAGACACTGACATGGGGGCCTGGAGCTCGCCTGCCAGTCTGCATGGTTCAACCAATCGGTAAACCAAGGAGGTGCGGTGAATCGTTTCATGGACATCGCGCGAGGTGCGTGACATTGCGTTGGCTCGGGAACCGTGGCAATAATTGCCTCGGCACCCATGACGCCCACTACGTCGTAGCCTGCCATTACCACCATGGAAACCATAACCACGTCGTGCACTACGGCGATGTGTGCCAGTCAAGTGCCGCCACACGTTTGCTAGCAGAGGCGCACTACAACTTCAACCATCAAGATCAGATTTCAGAAGAGCTACGTGAGGAAAAGAGATGTAGACTCCACCTGCGGGTTCACAGCCTCCCCTGAGGTGGGCCCGGGGGCCACTGTCAGTACCCTGCAGACCGGTACCCCCGTGTACAAGCTTCAAGTCAAGACAAGAGGCAGAGCGTGCATCCACGTACTGCCACATATCCTGCAGCTCTGGACCAGGCCTCCCTGCTTAGGTAGGCTCTGACACTGCCACCCATCCCTTGGCTCCGAACCTCACCTCTCCACATTGGAGGGGTCCGGCGTTGCCACACATCCCGTGGCTCTGAACCTCACTCTGCCTCAGAGGTGGGCTCCGGTGCTGACGCGTGCCTATGGCTTCGGATCTCGCCTCTCTGTCTAAGGAGGCTCTGGTGCTGCCATGCGTCCATGGCACTCTGTGGGCCGTTGAAATAAAGAAAGTCTTAGCTGCACTAGGCATGCAATGAGGCTCGCAAGTTACCAATGCATGGCCGCGTGTTACCAAGGTGCCTGCGAGACATGCGGGCAGACTGTGTC
>VSTD030000285.1:0-17205 GCA_008808055.3 Sporobolus alterniflorus | reverse complement strand
GACAATTTTATAACTATGATGGTGTTATTTTTCTATATTGACATGTTTACAATTCAAATTACCATTTGCCGATCGATACCGAGACATTTTTGTTCAGATTTATTCATTTTCAATGGACCGGATTTTACCAACTGTATTCCGTTTCTGACTTTCCCGTTTCCGTTACTGACCGAATAAAAACTTATACGAGCGAAAATGGTGAGAGGGTTTTCCCGACCGTTTTCACCCTTATTGATGGACTGATGGATAGAAAGAAATCGAGGATGGTTTAGGAACTGCGAGTCGCACAACCATGAAGCCCATTGAATCTATACAAGAATGAAACCCGAGAAAAAATTATTCAAAATATTGATGGACGTCAGCAAGAAATTAAGTGTGTTGGATCAGAATTGTTGCATCCCACCTTCTCTCTTCTTCCTCTCTCTTCCTCGTCTGCCTCCTATCTCTCCTCACTAGCCGGGCAGCCCGCCTCTGCCCTCCCTCTCTCTCCACCCACCCTAATCCTAGCTTCCGTGCCGTCGTGAGAGGCCTAGGCCCGCGTCATGTCAGACCCTGACAATCATGAAGCCTAAACTCAATGCTGCATTGGCACTCTGTTCTAATGAGGGCGAAGAGGCAGGAAAGCTCATCAACGACTGAGTTTTAAAGGAGGAAGCCTGATGAACGGCGCAGGAGGTAAGATACCGCTTCAACGTTTTCAACGGCAGAGATCACTTCGACGTTTACCACTGTGTTATGTTACCGCGTGGGATTGCCTGCTGTAATAAGTTAGTCAGTTAAGAACCTTCACTATTTAAGGGTGCTGGCACCACCGGGTTGGTCACTTGGGGATTATCTTAAGCCTAGTTAGGGTTATCATTAGTTTATTCCTTATCTAGGTGTATATGTTCTTGTTCTTTGGTAATGGAAAGAGCAGGATCTCCCCGGCGCCACTCTGTTGCCCCATTTCTTATTTGAATTATGTTCCATTCATCCACTCACATCGATTCCTCAGTTGGATCCACGTTAGGTCTGACAAATTGGTAATCAGGGCCATCAATCCTCGGCGAGAGATCTCAGAAAACTTTTCTTGCAGCACATTGTGGGGCACTTCATCATCCCCGTGTGAAATCCCAGTGATTGTTACTAAAGTTCTCTGATCTGACTTGGTCTAGCTTGATGCGGTTTGCAAGGCAAGTCCTTGTGTAAAATCTCCTTAATCATAGTCTAGATCTGCTTCAACCCCTCTCCACAAAGCCATGTCATCCCCAAATCCCAAGGGATCTTCAGATAAAGCTGCTGCCATCCTAGAAGCCCTGCAAGTTATTCAAGATTTACAATTATCTGTCAACAAAAGTGAAGACCGCCTGTAAAAGATAGAAGAGGTAACAAAAACCTTCTCTGAAACTCAGCATAAAATAGATGCAAAGATGGATGGCATTACTCTGATGTTGCAGCAGTGGAATTCGTCTAGTGAGTTCAATAGTGTTGAGAAAGGTCCACACTTTAGAGGCTCACCTTCACCACCACCAACCTTCTCTGCTCCAGACTATACCCAACAAAACACATCATTCTTCAGCTCAACCACACCATCATCGTCACCCACATCAGCCCAATCCTTTGCCTTTACAACTCCTGACCCACAACATAAACCCACAAGTGGAGTTGTTTACACTATACAACCCACAACTTCCCCCACCAACACCACTACATCACAACCCACCAACAACCAAAACCCAAAAAATCCACCCTTGATCCCTGAAAACCACAAACCACCACATGAAACCTTCATCCTAGCCATATCAAGGCCCAAACTTGACTTTCCTTCCTACTCTGGAGATGACCCATACAATTGACTTCGGCAGTGTGAGAAATACTTCTCACTTGCTTTTGTTCCAATGAAAAACTGGATTCCCCTAGCCACTCTTCACTGCCATGGTGCTGCCCAAACTTGGTGGAGGTCCTTAAGAACCCCTGCCACATTCCTCCACTGGACCCAATTCTGTTCCATGCTCTCAAATAGATTTTCACCTCATAGTGCCCACACATCATTGGAAAATTTTCATCATATTAAGCAAACCACTTATGTAGCTGATTATATCCAAAGGTTTGAAGAAACCATGGCATTGATGCAAATGGACTGTCCCAACTTAAGTGAACCTTACTTTGTCAGTAGCTTCATTGCTGGCTTGAGGGAGGGTATCAATCACTATCTGATCCCATACAGTCCACAAAACCTTCGTGATGCTTATTGGAAAGCAAAGGAACTAGAAAAAGGTAGCTTAGCCAAAAAAATCCTTAATGACCCCATCAACCTCTTTTACCAAACCAAACTACACAACTTTCACTCCCAAGCCTCAGTCACAACCACAGTCACAACCTCAATCAATCACCCAACCCAACCTAAAACCTCAACCTCTCAAAAGGGAACCCGGAAAGTGCTAGGGGTGCAATGAGAATTGGACTCCTGAACACAAATTCTTATGCAAATTTAGAAGGGATGTGCATGCCATGTCTTTTAGCCTAGAAGATTGGCTAGCCATGGAGCAAGCTATGGATGAGGAAAATCATGTACTCTTGCAAACTGAGGTGACTGAACCTGACCAAACTCAGCAACCTCAACTTCTGCTCATTTCATCTAATGCAGTCAATGGAACTTCCTCAACTACAACTTTCAGTTTGCTTGTATTCATTAGGGGAAAAAGAGGGGTAACTCTGGTTGACAGTGGTAGTACTCACACGTTTATGGATTATACCTTCGCAACAAGACAACTTGTGTTATATCTTTAGTGCCTTCTTAGTCTGTGATAGTTGCAGGGGGTGGCCAACAGCAGTCTACTGCTATTATCAAAACTGCTAAGTATGTTATTCAGAATGAATCTTTCTAAGGAGCTTTTAATACTTGGGTGTGACTGGATGCAACAACACAACCCAATCAGTATCGATCTGAGGAAGCAATGCAAAAGTCTGACAATACAAAAGAATGGGGCACAAACTATCATCTTCACAGATTTCACTGCTCCTCCAAGCAACAAGATTATAAATATGTCCAAGCTAGAGAAAATATGCAGAGTTGAACCCATGGGGTATGTAATACAAGTGAAATTGATGACCCAAGAGTCTGACAAAATTGAAGAGCAGAAAATTCCTGAAACTGTAAAAGCAGTCATAGCAGAGTTCAATGATGTTTTCTCTAACAAATTCGTGCTACCACCACAAAGAAATTGTGATCATACAATTCTTTTGCAGGAGGGCAGCAGACCACCTAATATGAGGTCTTATAGAATACCACACAAGCAGAAAGATGAGGTGGAGAGACTAATCAAAGAAATGCTACAAGATTCACTCATAAGACCAAGCCACAACCCTTACTCCTCACAATCTATCTTAGTCAGGAAGAAGGATGGTAGTTGGAGAATGTGTATTGACTACAGAGATCTCAACTCATAAACCATAAAGAACAAGTTTATAATCCCTGTGATAGAGGACTTAGTGGATGAGCTACATGGAGCAACAATTTTCTCAAAACTGGACCTTAAGAGTGGTTATCATCAAATAAGGATGAAAGAAGAGGATATTCACAAAACATCATTTACAACCTATTTTGGACATTTTGAGTATGTGGTAATGCCTTTTGGGCTTACTAATGCCCCTGCAACTTTTCAAGCCCTCATGAACAAGATTTTTGGTTCCTACTTGAGAAAGTTTGTACTTGTCTTCTTTGATGACATCTTGATTTATAGTACAAATGAAGCTAAGCATGCACAACACCTGCATGAAGTTCTCAAGTCCTAAGAGACAACAAGCTGACTGCTTAGATGAACAAATGTAAATTTGCAGTACCTCAAGTAGGGTATCTTGGTCATATTATCAGTAGCACTGGAGTTGCCACAAACCCTGCTAAAATCAGAGATATATAGACCTGGCCACTACAAAAAATAATCAAGCAATTGAGAGGGTTTCTAGGCCTAACATGATACTACATGAGGTTTATAAAGAACTATGGTATTATTTGCAAACCTCTTCATGGCCTCCTGAAGAAAGACTCCTTTCATTGAGCAGAAGAACATACAACTTCATTCAATAATTTGAAGCAAAAAATGTGCTCTGCTCCAGTGTTGGCTTTACCAAATTTCTAACTACCTTTCACTCTTGAAACTGATGCATCAGGCTTTGGCATTGGGGCAGTTCTCATGCAGCAGGGCAAACCACTTGCATTTTACAATCAACCTCTGGGATCCAAGACAGTAGCTCAATCTACATATTATAAAGAGGCTCTTGCAATATTGCAAGCTTTGAAGAAATGGAGGCACTATCTGTTAGGGGGCAAATTAATCATCAAAACAGACCAAGAAAGCTTTAAGTTCATGATGACACAAAGGCTAAGTGAGGGCATCTAACACAAGCTTCTTCTAAAACTGTTGGAGTTTGATTATCAGATAGAGTACAAGAAAGGAAGGGAAAATGTGGTGGCAGTTGCTCTGTCAAGAAAAGATCCACAACTTTCAGCTATTACCTCTACCACACCAGCATGGGTATCTGATATTGAGGCTAGTCATGACAATGATCCCCACTATACTGAGCTCATACAAAAAATACTGGTTAACCCTCAAGCAGTCCCCCATTATACTGTTCATTCAGGAATTCTGAGGTATCAAGGCAAAATTTGCATTAGCAACTCACCAGAGCTAAAACAAAAGATATTGTCTTCTCTGCACTCTTCTGCTATAGGTGGGCATTCAGGCATCAAAGCAACCTATCAGAGGAACAAGAGGATTTTCACTGGCCTCAATTAAGAGCTGCTATAGAAGAGTTTATTGCAGCTTGCCCCATCTGTCAAAGAGCCAAATCAGAACATTGTCACTATCCTGGGCTGCTTGCACCACTATCAATCCTAGACTTAGCTTAGACTTTCATCTCCATGGATTTTATTGAGGGCCTTCCAAAGTTAGGTACCAAGGATGTCATACTAGTGGTAGTTGACAGACTTGCAAAGTATGCACAATTCATTGCTCTCTCTCACCCATTCACAGCACAATCAGTGGCACAGTGCTCCTGTTGCCATAGTAACTGATAGAGACAAAATATTCACAAGCAAGTTATGGCAAGAAATATTCAAATCACTGAAAGTCTCTGCATTTTAGTACTACATACCACCCCCAAACCGACGACCAAACAGAATAGGTGAACCAATGTGTGGAGAACTACCTCAGATGCATGACTTTTCAAGAATCCATGAAGTGGGCAGCATGGCTACCTATGGCAGAGTGGTGGTACAACACAAGCTTTCACACCTCTCTGAAATGTACACCTTTTGAAGCAGTGTATGGCTACCCTCCTCCACAAATTTCAGAGATCATGATTTCTAGACCTGAATCTACTGCCTATGAATTTTTATAGCAGAAGCAAACTATGATTGCAAAGCTGAAGGAGAACCTTGCTCAGTCCCAAGCAAGAATCAAGAAATTTGCTGACAAAAACAGATCAGAAAGAAAATTTGAGCCGGGGGATCTGGTCTACCTTAAGTTGCAGCCCTATAGGCACTCTGCTCTGAACTTACATAACAACCTCAAGCTCTCAACAATGTATTGGTCCAGCTGCATATAGGCTCCAACTCCCTGACAACACAGATATCCATCATGTTTTTCATGTCAGACAATTGAAGAAGCATATTGGTTCTAGAGCAATTCCATAAACTAACCTACCTATGGTGACATCTGAGGGTTACATCAAGATTGGACCAGTGACAGTACTTGATCCAAGAGCTCTCTCTCAGCAGGACAATATCATAACCTAATGGATGTTTCAGTGGTAGAATCTGGATGCAACTCAGGCAACATGGGAAGACAACATTTATCCAAGCTACTTTCCCTTCATTCTACAAGAAGACCATACAGGAGTGGTGGCCAAATGGAGTTACTTGTGGGCAAGAACATTCTCAAGGGGAGGGGGTTGTCAGACCCTGATGATCATGAAGCTTGAACCCAATGCTGCATCGACACTCTGTTCTAATGAGGTCGAAGAGGTGGGAAAGCTCATCAATGGCTGAGTTTTAAAGGAGGAAGCCTAATGAACGGCGCAGGAAGCAAGATACCGCTTCGGCGTTTACCTCTGTGTTATGTTACCGTGCGGGATTACCTGTTGTAATAAGTTAGTCAGTTAAAAACCTTCATTATTTAAGGATGCTGGCGCTACCAGGTTGGTTAGTTGGGGATTATCTTAAGCCTAGTTAGGGTTATCAGTAGTTTATTCCTTATCTAGGTGTAACTATTCTTGTTCTCTAGTAATGGAAAGAGTAGGATCTCCGCGGCACCGCTCTATTTTCCCATTTCTTATCTGAATTATGTTCCATTCATCGCTCACACACCGATTCCTCAGTCGGATCCACGCTGGGTCTGACATGCCGCACCGCTCTCCACCAGTTCAGCGCCCTGTCGCCTCTCCACCTGCCTGATCAGGCCCTGAGTCCCTGGACGGTGGGGCCCCTTATCCACACCCGCGTTGCCGCCTCTCAGAGGCCAAGGAATCGATGTCTGCTTCTGATGTCGTGGTTATTCGGTGATCGGGCTGGAACTACCTCCGCATCCGCGACCTCCTCTCGGAGACGACGCCCTCCACGCCTAGGCGATGGCACATGTCCCCCCGCATCACCCAAAACCCGCCATGTGCAAGAAAAATAGAGGCAAGGGAAGAGGAGTGGGGGGAGGAAGTTTTGTACGTTCACAACACTATGATTTTCTGCCCGGATCCGATCGGAATTCACGGAATCTCCTCCCTGGGTGTGCTTCCCTTCCAACAGTGCCTCCAGCCCTGCCACACCCATCTTTGACCCCATATTTCCCAAAATGTTCACCCCTGCATACCTTGCATCATCAAGCCAGCGTGCCAAAGCTTGCAGCATCAATGGCTTCCAAAATCCAAAGTCTGGGAGGTGGAGATGGCAGAAAGGCAGCGGAATTGACTGATGATTGTGTCAGTCTGTCTATTCTTCCTATTTGCCCATGCTACAGCCTCATTTTGTCCTACCAGGTAGAAAACACTACCAACTACAATGTTGCAGTTGAAATCAGAGCTTTATGGTATTCTAAACCATTTTTGTTGCAAGATTTTAGTCTAATATCCTGTTGCATTTGCAGCTTTCCACTATATTTTTCCTTCAATCTCTGGAAAAAAACACGGATACACCATGTGCTCGATGGTTTGCCTGTAAGAAGACTTATCAGGTAGGTTACATTTTGCGTGATGATGCATCAACGATTTTTTACTTAACTGACCATGCAAAATGCTACACTCAGACACTTACATCTTTGCATCCCCTCAGCTATTCTGTGTTATAATATTTTACACATTAATTCAATAGGAGCTTCAGTAGATTGAATATCAATATTGTAAAAATTGGGACAGATGAATATATGATTCTCTTATCTAAAGAAACATCAATGCCACGGAGTTCGAGCAATCACTTATTGTCTATTAGGTTTGTTTCATTACTGAGACACATACCAGCATTTAATAGAAATTTATGAAATTATGCTATATGCAGCATTCCCATTTAGTTAAGTACTCGATCAACAATTGATATATTGC
The DNA here is from genome assembly GCA_008808055.3 of Sporobolus alterniflorus. Taxonomy (NCBI): domain Eukaryota; kingdom Viridiplantae; phylum Streptophyta; class Magnoliopsida; order Poales; family Poaceae; genus Sporobolus; species Sporobolus alterniflorus. The sequence continues at coordinate 9,639 of VSTD030000285.1, read as the reverse complement.
AAACTAATATACCATTTCAAACTCTGGTGGCAACAAAAAAATTAATAGTATGATGATGATGTAACAGGAATCAAACAAATAGGTGGCACTGACACCTCTCCCAGGCAAAAGTTTTTGCAAAAGAGTGTACATGTACTGGGTACTGGTAATTAGAGTTTGTAAACTGTTGTCACAACCCCTGGAGGAGACCAGCAGACTATTTATTATTTAAGAAACTTTAATTGGTAATATATCAATTGGTCCATAGTACTCCTATTGATATTAGAAATACAATATTTGTCAATACAATACAAGCTGGGCACAAACATTACGGTCTAATCGATGACTTTGGCCTGTTATCCAAGTATACATGTCATCATATTTGAGAAAATGCCAAGCAGAAACTTCAGTAACAAAATGAGTGCCCAATTTAAATAGATCAGGTTAGACTCTTTTGATATTTATACCAATAAATTTGAGGTTAATGTACATCTTTCTATTTACTGAAAATTACGATGAATATCCATTCCTGAAGTGGAAAGAATGGATTTTTAGCTGTAGAGGGGAGTGAATCTGGAGCGTTGAAACTTCATCAATATGACTTCTTTTGCATTATAACCATGAAACAATCTGGACTTTGGGTTTCCATCTCTATCTATCAGTAGAGCCTTGGGGATCATTTCATTCTTTAGCTACTTGTCTCAAGAAAGTTTTTGCGTAGGATGCACACGTACGTACATGTGATTGATTTCATCGCGTCGTTCGTTCGCTTGTGTACCCGGTGGGGCTTTGAAAGTATAGTATCTATACAGCACAGTTAGTATCTATGCTGTTTTTGTTGTTTATTTTCATTTCTTTCTTCTAGTAATCCCTCCGTTTCGTTTTAGTTGTCATCGTAGTTTCAATCCGGAAAGTGTTTTTTTTTTATCATCGTGGTTCACGTACGCTGAAACATCGTTTCCGCACTTGTCCCGCGCAGCCGTGGTTCTCCACTTCATCGCACAGCTACCGACAGCGTCCCTGTGCCCGCTCCGCCGATGCCGCTCCCCCACGCCCACCCTCGAGCCCTCCACCTCGCCCACCGGGTGGGACGCCGTGTGGGTGCTCGAAGACCAGCAACGCCGCCGCCTCAACTGGATCTGGGAGCGGGGCGATGCATGCCGATGCGCTCCTCTCCGCGTGCCCGCAACTCATCGGCCGCCTCGTGCACCTCGATCGTCTCCTATTCGTCTGGCCCGTTCCTCGCGTCGTTGGGCTCCGCCCTGTGCTGTCCTCCCGATCCCTCCCCTGCGTCGACAACCCCGATCGAGCCACTCGTCGCCCACGCCGCGGCTGCGTCATCCAGCCCGATGCGTCCCCGTCCGGCGCATCGCTGCTCATGCCCTTGTCCATTCCAGCACTAGCGACAGTGGCGCCATCAAAAGGATCGTCCTTGCGCCAAAGAACACCGTTGTCACGCCGCCTCTGGGTGCTTCTGCTGCTTCAGCAGTCAAGGAGAAGGGACCGTCAAGAAGAAGGTCAGTGTGTTGGTGGCAGGGATCTCTAAGATTTGGGGAATGGGTAGGCTGTGAAGCATAAGACGAAGAGCTGGGATGATCAAACATTGGCCCTTGCAGCTCAGGCGGTGAGTTCGGTGATGAATTCCACGACCAAGGTTGAGAAGGATACAATTCTCAGTACACAAGTCAGTATCCCTGTAACATGGCGCTACAATGGAAGCATACAATATTTTGAGCATGCTATCTACTATTCACATGCAGATTATCATTTTCAACTGGAAAATCCACTAGGAATTCTAAACATATGGATACATAGCAATATTTTATTACCAAATGTTATTGCAATTTCAGTTGCAGTATACTATACACGCGCAAAAAAAATTGTTACACGGATCAAAGATCTTGTAAATCTGATAGTGCATGTATAGTTGTTGATACTAGCAGTCTACAGTGTTTGTGATTGATATTCATGAGGGGGGAAATTGTGTCGCTTTTTTGCCTTGATTTCTACACACCTTTATGCTGTGATTACTACTTGACATGAATGTTTGATAGATACACCCATGAATGTTGATAGTTGGTTGTAATTGCAGGAAGCAATGTCAAGGCGACTCCTGTAATTGCAGATTGACTGTGGGATATCTCCATGTAATTTGTTAGAGCCAAAATTTAGTGAAAGGAGCTCTTTCAGGAGGCTAGTCCCTCAAGGTGTTCAGGAGATCGATGCTATCATAATCAGGTATTGACTCTTGCATGAAGTTGCCTCGAGGTGTAGCAGAGTTCCAGCACAGCAAAGGACGGCGATATGTTATAGAAATTAGTGGTTTGGACTGACATGCCTTGTTGCAGCAAGATGTTTGAACTGATGAGTCGGAGGGTGACCAAGAAGCTCATTCGATTGGTGCTTTGGAACAATATTTCCTCATCAGCCTGGAATTGTAATGGTTGCAATAAGCATTGTAATATAGTGTTGTGTTGATCAGAGTAGATGTTGAATTTGTGAACAATACGTGTTGTTTGGTTTCCACTTCCACGTGCTATATTGAGAAACACAAAAAATTATGCAGTAATTACTGGTCATATAAAATGCTTGTCCAAGTGTCTTTCTGTCATGCATTCTACAGTCTACTCCATGTATCTTGCTTCTATGCATTATACAGATAAAACTCAGCTGGACATTTAACTGTTCTGAAAATACTGAAATAAAACTCAACATGGAGTAAAACTGAAAATGAACAAAAAGAATATTGCAAGAACAAGAACTGCGAATAGTTGCTTCAAGAAAAAAATACTCAATCAAAATTGTAGTTCAAGGAAACATAGAAAGAATGCTTTTAATACTTGCAACCACAATACCATAAAGAAATAGAAAATAATTTAGAAATTAATTATAGCTTCAACCAACAGTACATTAAATGAATGAAGAAACATCAGAAATGAATACATGCTTTATTAATGAACTAGCAGAGCAACCACATACATGCTGCAACATTTTCACGTTACAGATATCCAGACACCCATAGTTATCCAAGCATTACATCCCTAACTGTACTTGTCATGCACATTGCACAAGTTGTCAAGAAGCATCATGAGTGGCATCAGCATAGTAAAGCATGGCGGCAGAGCATGGGCACAGAGAAGGGGGCGGAGAACTAGTTTGTTGTCCATCCCTAACTGCACTTCCTTCACAAAACACATAATAAGATTGTTACTCCCAGCTGTGCAGTGTGCTTCCCTTCTCAGGTTTTGTACTTACTTGCAACAGATAAGACCGTGGAAAAACTTCAATGTGGTCAAGTGGCGTTTGATTGTCACCTTTCAAAGAATTGGCTCCTCGTGATATTGCAGATCTCATCTGCGACAGTAGCATTTTCGTGTAGAAAATATTCAGCTGTCGCCTTGTCTACCAGAAATCGTTGATCCAATACCCAGACCCATCCTCCACTATAACTCCAATTGAAGAAGCCATATCCAAGATTTCAGATTCATGGCAGTTGTTCCCTTCTTGAAGTCCTCAGTCTGACAGCAGCATATAATCCTAATGCATTACCACCACAAGCCACCTCCTTGTATACCACAGGAAACTGATTTGAACACTTCTGTCATAACCTACAAATATCGTCAATCGATGAAGCTAAGGAGCTAAAATAAAAGGAATGCTTACATCTCATGGCATCTGATTAGGGTCGTATGCAAAACAATATACAGTAAACATAGGACCAGCTCCACATATCAAACGCTCCATTTTTGCCAAAAAGAAAGAATGCTGAAATCTAGAATAGAAATGTGTTACATAGCAAAGAGCCATTTTCCCTCTACTTTTCACACTGCTGATAACACTTATATGGTGATCGAAGTTCCATGTTTTTCTTTGGGTCAATGTGCTACCTGAAACTCTCTCAAATGAACAGAAATGCACAGAAGATTAATCAAGGTACCAATTGAATACCCACTTATGCACACGAGCAAGAACAAGCAAAGTAAATAAATAAAATTTACAGTTAGCTATAAGTACGCTCATGTTAAACTCTTGCTGCAAATATTGGAAGAAATAGACTTGGAAATGCCCACTATTAGACTTGTAGAATTACAGTTAGCAAGGAGTCTTGCAAGTGCCCAACTGTTTCAACCAATCCAGTGCAACAAAGGCGATTATCTGCACAATAAGCAAACCGTTCTCACTTTTGATTAAAAGAAAGAACTTGCTAGCCTTAAAAAAATACAGATCCCCAACACAGGGTAACAAGCAGCAAATCGATGGAGCAATATGGGGTATACAATATCTGAAGGGTAGAGCAGCAGAGAGGACGGGAGAGCTAGGCTGTAGCGGTGGTGGCTCGGCGGAGGAGAGTGGGGGACGAGGAGAGGAGACCTCGCATGACGGCAGCCGGCGTGGGTGGATTTGTTACTTTGGTGGCGAGCTCACGCCGATTCTATTGCCTGCGTCAGCGTGGCGGAGGGAGACGAATACGCCGCCGCCACGTCCTCCGGGGGCCGGGGCTGAGGCCGCGAAAGGGGCGGCCCCACAGGGCCGAGGAAGCGGCGAGAGGGCCCAGCGCGGCTGCACAGCCGCACGCGATACAGGAATGAATTGGGAGGATATTTTGGTAAATTCACTTCTTCCTTAAATTTTTTTTTGAACCAGTCGGAAACATCAACTAACGGAACGGATAGAGTATATAACAAACAGATTTTTCTAGGGAAGGGGAGGGGGTGGTTGAATTTTGATGAATGCCTCCGGGTTTTGGACATGTTATGCTATTAGTCTCTACTGTTATAAGAGTGCATGGTTTTTCAATAACTGATAATACGTTCCAAAGCACAGCTCGATTGTGAGACGGATGAGCACTGCCATGGTTCATCGGATTCCTCAAGCTTACACTAGTCGTTGTCACAGACATATCTCTATCACGCCTTTTGAGATGAACGGCACGTAAAAAATATCCAGGCTGCTGCATCTGCTTGGGCAGTCAAAGAATTACGCAAAACTAGAACAACTGCGCAGTCAGCGAAACCGAGAGCCTCTGTGCCGGTGTACGGAATAGTACTCAGGTAAATGGCTATATAGTACAGTGGTAAAATTGAGTGGGTAGAGAGATTTTCACCAGAATTCAAATTCTAGTGTCTACACCATAATTGTCCCATCTGAGTACGTGACAGAAAGAGAAAAATCACTCACCGAGCTGGCACGGAACAAAACACACATAACGTCAGGGCAGTGGCAGGGAGCTCGATGAATGGCACTGCTTGTAGAACAGCACGCGGAGAAAGGGGTAGTGGGGTAGCAGGCCGGCGATTCGGTCCGCGCGGCAAAAGAGGTCATCCGATCCGTTGCACTGAACGTATGGGGCCACACGATTCGCTCTCGCGGTGTTAAGCAGGAGCGTTTCCTGGGCCAAGTACATGTCCACTAGGCTCCGGCCCACATGTTGACTACTACATCCAGCAAGCCCACACGCACGAGCCCACCAGCCACCGAACCGAACGCGCCGCCGATGCACCGCCGCCGCCTCGCGCTGCCCTCGCCGCTCCGGCGCGCCTTCCGCTCCGCGGCCGCGCTCGAGGCCATCCGCTCGCACTCCGCTCCCACCTCCTCCTCCTCGTCGGACACGGACGATCGGGAGGCCCCCGCCACCCTCGCGCTCTACAACTACCCCGCCTTCGCGGGCGCGTACGCCGCGCTCGCCGCCCACCTCTTCCACCGCCGCGTCGTCGTCGGGGGCCGCCTCCTCGTCCTGCCCTTCTCCTCCGTCGAGCCCCTCAGGTTCCTCCTCGCTCCTTTGCCTGCCGCGGCTCCCATTCCCGCTGCCACTAGTGTGCCTAAACTGTGGACCAGCGTGCGCGATTTAATTCTTTCGCTCATCGTGGCGGCTCTCGTTCTTCGGATGGACTGATTTTGATCAGAGTGGAAGACTTCGAAGCTGCGGGGTTCCACACGTGCTACCTCTTGGATTTCGTTGGGCCCGACAAGTTTGCCTTCGACCTCGCCCGATTCGTCCCCAGGTGCGTTTCCGTACAAGGACAAGCTACACTTCAAAACGGGTCTCCAGTCTAGAATGAATTGTTGTCTCTTTTCACGGATGACTGATTTATGAGGTTGTTGGATTGGAACAATAAATGAATAATTACAAGTCTTAGGGCTGCCAAAATTGTTCAAAAGTTTCTATGCGTAATTGATGCGATGAAAAAACTAGTAGTTTTTCTATTACGGAAGAAACATAGGAAAGGCCATGCATACACCGTCAGCTTATATATACTGCTAAGCTAACGGGTTCTGTCAGACCCTGTAAAGGGGATATATCCTCATGACACGACAACTGATGCAGTGTGATAGCATTTGATCACCGACAGAGTACACTAGCAAGAATACCCCAGTTGGGTCCGTGCCCAAGTAACGTTGAACTTCATATAGACACAACAAAAACCAGTGCCCGAGCTGTATTTGATTATTTCTCCAAGAAGCTTGCAGGGGCAAAATCTGATGCTGTGAGTAATGAAGTCGTCATGTTGCGTCCTTTCAATTTTTTTTCCTCGAATGTCCTTTGAAAAAAAAAATTAAAGTCTGTTCTCCTGTCATTCAGGGCTTGTTGGAACAAGAAGATCAGGAGAGAGTTGCAAATATGCTTGAATACATAGAGGATGGAGATCTGCGATGGTGGCAGCTTCCTAACACCAAGGAGTTTCAGACAGCACTTAGGGAGGAGCGTGCAAAGCTCAACTGCATCACAAATCCTCATGTTTTTGAGCAGGTTTAGATCTATCTGTTGCCATCATGCTTGTTTTTTCTTTTATAATATTCTAATTGGCACATGACATGCTCAATGACCGCATTTATCTGTTTACCCAAACAGCTTCTACAACTTGATGTTAGCTCTCTTCTTACGAGGGGCAAGTCACTTGTTCATGGTCGTCTACAGGCTGCAACGGAGTTCATACATAAGCCTTTCAAGATTAAACTCGGAAGAGGGTCATATGGTGAATGCCTGGTATACGAATCAGATGCCAATCATTTCTATTAGTCTTCCTTCAATAGCTTCATCATGTGGTGTCTCTTTTTGTTGGCTGAAGCCTCCTAACTGTATTGCTTTAGCAAAAGCAAGTAGATCTGCATTCATAAGTACTATCGCTTTAATGCTGCTTGGATACTACTGAACTACTTAGTGGACAGAGGGATCTGTAGACTGTTGTCTAGAATCATCTTTAATTGATTGACCAATCTATCAAGGACATTGCAAAAGATGCTTTGTTTACTGGGTTGTTGCATACCTGGAGTATTCTTGAACCTGGTTTGATGCTAGACTCTGACCCAACTCCAGGCATAGCCTCTTGTAGAGTTACCTTTAAAATATCTCATTTGCTACTATTCATGTATTATTAGGCAATCAGAGCAGATGGACACTCAGAGTTGAGCCACGAAATTGGTCTGGAGTTGAGTCGGAGGAGTGCTGCTGCTGGATTAAGGTATACGAGCGTCATACAGGTTTAGGAGCACATGATCACTTATATCACTCATACTTAGTGTTGCGTTGGTAAGTTATTCTTGGAAGTCTCCTTTTTCTTATAGGCCTATTGGAGCGGTGGTCTTCATGCAACGTGGTATCCTAAAGATTTGCTTGAGGACTACTGACAATAAAACTAATACTGCAGAGATTGCAAAGGTATGCTATCTTTCTGATTTTGTATTCAATCTCCATGACCTTTGAGCTGAATTTTATTGTTCATATCTTGCTACACCATGATGAAAATATCAGGCACATGGTGGAGGTGGGAAGCCCAGCTCAAGTTCTTTCACGTTGACAATGGATGAGTTCAACAGCTGGACTTCAGTGAATACAAAGTCATGAATTGACCTGGAAAGCGACCTTGAACTGTCATACTATATTAACAGCCACCCGGCTCAGCTGGAAGCATGTTTCCTGGCTTGCAAGGAAGATGACAAGACGAGCTGATGTTGAAGGGTTCTGCTTTTAGCTGTCAAAGTGAACTTATTCCTGGCATGCTTTTGGAGTGATCTCAACTTACCAGAGAACAGTTTGGAGAAGAATTCTCCAAATGATGGGGCTTTGTTGAGCATTCAGTGTTATCCTCCAACTGATGGGGCTTTGTTGAGCGTCCGGTGTGATCTCTAACAGTACAATGTATATCGCTTCATTTTTTTCTCTTCCATTAGACTAGATGGGCTTCGTTTTACAGATATCCTAAGGTGGTGTACTTCCATAGAAAAAAATATCACACCCCGAATGATTATAAAATATGTGCAAGCTGAGCCTAACTTTTTTCAGCAGAGTGATTGGTTTTTTCCTAGTATTCAGAGCAGTAATTTTAACTGGTTATGCGTGTCTTGGTTCCTGTAACTTAGAGAGGTCATTGAGCGAGCAATGGAAAATAATTACGCCGATGTGGTACAAAATATCAAGCTCGGCGTATAGCCATAGATTAATCACCAGTACGAGAACACATCCAATTCACAAGCAAACGGGAGATTGATAAGCAGCAACAATTGCTGAAGTTATATTTCAATCTGAATATCTGTGACCCAAACCAAAATCACAAAGCAATAGTTTTAACAGACTTATTATGTTCAATTCAGGCATATACAAGTTCTGTTCAGACGAACATCTCCTGAGTCATCAGTACTGAGTGCTAACGTTTTTGACATCAATGAGTCACGGACAAGTAATTGGAAGTACACTGAATACAATCATCATTACATATGCCGTGGTCCATTTAATAAGAATATCCAGACAAACACTAATCAGGTTCCCATACACCTCTAAATGAACTACTCAAATTCTACTCACAAGAATATCTGAGCCTTAATGAGCTGGGCCATTCCACAAAGACAAAATGCGTTCCAATAACCCCTTCTTGCCAATAATACTACCTTGCGCCCCTAACGTAGGAGTGCCGGCAGCAGCCACCGTATGAGCTTCTGAATGGTTGATCTGTGGTTCTGTTTCCATAGCAAGATCAACAGTCTGAGTATTCCTTTGGTCTCTAGATAATGCATCAGATGATGAGACGTCTGTGGCCAGAGAAACATCAGGTTCCACATGACTGGAATTAGGCTCTGCTCGTGTAGTAAGATCAGGAGTGGTTTTTTGGATGCTAGATAACTGATCCGAGGGCAAAGATGGGACATCAGCTTCCAGAGTTTGCTTTTGTGTACATGGTGATTCTGACGAGGAAGGATGTGAAGCCCACGATAACTCCTCACTTTCAGTCTCACAGATGTGCTTATCCTCAACGCTACTTTGACTAGAATCCATTCCATTGAAATCTTGTTCAGAAGGCTCCACAGATGTGTTGAAAACCCCAACTACTGCAGGTTGGCAATCACCTGGTAGCGGGTCTATAAATTTTACAACATCAGGCATCGCCTGGAGAAGGCCAGAGAACTTTTTAAAGCCAAAAAATCCTCTATCAATACGAATATTAGCCTTTTCAAGCTCTGCTCGAAGATTTGGAAGACTGATCCCTTCAGGATAAAATCGTAATACTTTCTTAACACCCATGATTACGAATCTGGGGGCTTTAGGCATCTTGGTATTCTGTGGTAAAGCCGCAAGGTCCTTTGATTTCAAGAGCTGGATATCAACAGGACCCCTATAGCGACCATACCAAGAATTAGATGAATCATCCGGTGGTTGATTCACATGTT
>VSTD030000284.1:0-17242 GCA_008808055.3 Sporobolus alterniflorus | reverse complement strand
GGTGATCGCCGCCACGTTCGGGAACGCCACCTACGAGAGGCTGCCGCTTGACCAGGACGCCGAGGAGGGCGCCGTGCCGTCGGGCTCGTCCGAGGGCGCCACGGCGGCGCAGCTGGAGCAGCAGCAACAGAGCAGCGGGGGTTCCGTCGTGCCACCGTCTATGTACGCCGTCCCGCCCACGCCGGCGCACGACATGTTCGGGCTGTGGGGACACGCGGCCGTGACGCGGCCACCGCCGACGTCGTTCTAATAAGTGCACCGCCAGCGGGCGAATCCTCTCTCTACCTCACTGCTAGTTAGATTTCCCCTCCTTCCCTAGCTATAGCTAGTTATTGGCAGTAGCTAAGATTACCGTGTTAATTATGTTGTTCATGCCCCCGGTCGGTACTTGTGTGATCTTTTTCTTTGGTTATTCGAGCTTGTGGAATGTACAATTTGCGATATGCGCATATCCAGATCCATGACCGTTGGATGGTTGCTACTTGCTAGCTAGTTAATCCGCAGTTCATCAGCATGTTGTTTTGACCACAAGTAATAGCTTCGCGCTGGTCCTAGGATTTCATTTTACGCACTGCAATCAATCAATTCAAGCCTCAAGCGGTGCATTTCATTAGCTAGAGAGCATATAATAGCGCAAGGCTCTGCTCGCACATTCTAGTGATATGATTGGGGCATTCCATTTTCTTTTTAGTAGTGCTCTCGATGCGTCCATTTTGTTCGTAGGTCCATATGCGTCTTTCGTCGTATATCAAATATTTTAAATGAACTAATCGTTTACTGCTCAATATTGTACCGATCGATATCAGTTCTTGAGTTCTAGACAACGAAATGAAAATTTAAAAAAAGATACAAACCCCATGTTGCACCTGATAGTCCTTCCATAGTTCCATGTCATTCGGGCTGGCTGGTGTGCATGCAGCTCAATAATATAAAAGATTAAAACAGTTCTATTTCGCCCATTTTAATATACTCTAATAAGTAGCTTTCACAACTGTTCATTGCCGAGACATTGAATTTGACAGTGAGGTGATCTGCTGATTTTGATGACACTCTTGTGGTCCAGTTTGCTGTAGTAATGTACAGTACATGTATTGGTTCTCCTATCAGTAAAGCTTTCTGTCAACGATTGCATCCATTGCATTTTTTTTTACTTCAGTCAAACTTTTAAGACATTGTGATTAACCTCTTATTTGTAAATAAAAGACATAGCGTTACTTCTGCTAGATAACTTGTGTCGTTTTGGTAAGACTTATACACAATCATGTAATCTATGCTTTTACCATTTTCGTATATCATATTATGTAGACAGCACTCTGAAAAAATGGAGGGCACCAACGGGCCCATGAAATTATTAAAGACAAGTAACGCTGCTCGTAACTTTTATGGTAGACTGCCCGCGAGAATGGAATCCGCTTGTAATTCGTACTACCATTTGTAGTACAAAAAACATGACAGGATGAGCACAAAAAATGGAGCAGCAAAATTCGCTGGTCAACAGTACTCGAACCGCTCCGAGAATCAGAGATCGCATTCTTGTTGTCTGCCTCACCAGGAAAAGCCCCGTCCCGTCCAAAGAACTTCGCTCAACTAGCACCAATGCTCCCCAATCGCTTCTTCCCCCTTTCTCCCGAATCAGCTCGGTATTAGACAGGGGAAAAAAATGCCTCCATCACGGAGCTTGTCAGTGCCGACTTGAAGGGGCATGGAGACGGCCATCGACCCCACCGGTCACTCCCGGGTGAGTGAGTGCGTGTGTGTCTACATGTTCCAAACCCCCACGAAACGAAAGGGACCTTTACTGTTTGCTCGCCCATCTTTGGATGCTCTCCGAGAAGAGAACGAAGATGCTGTTCTGGCTTTCACCGTCCGACGGTAGCACAAAATTGTGGAAAGGAAAGGGAAAATATAGAGTAGGTGTCGAAACCCTTATTCGCCTCGTCAATGCCGTAACTTCTCGTAGAAACAGGAACAGCAGCACCTAACTCTATCTCTTCAGAGGCCCAAAGGGTGGATGTGACTCGGGCAGAGACGCTGTGCTTGATTTGATCTCTGAAGTGTCTTCCAAGTTGGCGATGCCTGTCTGCCTCGTTGAGAGAAGGAAAGGAAGCAGCGACCGGTGGTTGGCCCTTGCGCGCAGGCAGGCATTCACATCGAACCTGACGTTGTTCCGCACGGCACCACGCCTGGCCCCTCCGCCACTGTGCGCGCGCGCGTCACCAGCTCCAGTTGCTGCTTGCTTTGGCCCGTTGAGGAAGTAACTCGCGTCCCGCCCGCCGGATTTAGGCTTGACATTTCCACGGATTTGACCGCGGTGCAAGGATTTTTTCCCTAGTTTTATTTTTTTTAAAAATAATTTTTAAGAAATGAATCGGGCCCAAATTTTTTTTGACTCTTTTAAATCACTTCAGTGTAGTTGACACAACTTATAAAGAGGTCGTGACATGTGCACTGTCACGATTAACCTCCACGGTAGCACCCGATGTGCCACGTCGATTCAGTCATGCCTGTCGAAGCGTGACGACACTTCCATCATAACCACTACTAGAGCAGTCTGTTGTGGTTCATTATTGGTGGGGCTAAGTTTCTCGTATGCTCAAGCTAGCTAGATGGACACATGATTTTTTAAATGGTTTAGGCCACCAGAGCGTAAAACGCTACGTCCACTGGTGTTGTATTGTTGTGTGTTTACTCGCATGCTAGAATGAACTGTTGTTAACGCTTGAGACTTGTCTAGTTTCGGTGACTGTCCGATCCTTTTATAACTCAAGAACATGTAGTTATAAAGAGATATCTAGGGTCCGACAGGTGACCCCAGGGTGGTTGGCAGTTGGCATACTATACAGAAACTAGGGTATTAATGAAGAATGTTCCATCCCGTCGTACTGCCACACTAGCCATGGACAACTGCATGGTGTTGTCATGTCAGGTTGCATTGCCTTGGGAACACGTGGTCAATGATGGTCAATAGCCTGCAACGGTTTGTGCTGTACTGTAGCCGTCTGTCCGCATGTTTTATCGGCCTCAACAGTAACTGTAGCTCTTACCAGACGCGTGTGCCCCTTATCGGCTACTGTTGCACTGTACGCGCGAGCCTTAAATGCTTGGTTGAGCCAGCGACGACTCCCTTCTCGCTTGGGGCCCGTGGTCCACTGGGAGTCGCGGGACATGTGGCAGCGCTGGAGTCCTTTTCAGCTGGGAGGTCGGGTTCGGAGCCACGAGACACGTGGCAGCACCGGAGCCCTCCTTGACAGGGAGGTGAGGTCCGGAGCTGTAGGACACGTGGTAGCGCCGGAGCCTTTCTCAGCAGAGAGGTCGGGTCCGGAACCGTAGGACACATGGCAGCGTCGGAGATCTCCTTAGCAGGGAGGCAAGGTCCAGAGCCACAGGACACGTGGAAGCGTCGGAGCTCTCCATGACAGGGAGGCGAGGTCATGGGCTGCAGGACACGTGGCAGTGCGTGGTGGCACACCCCGTGCCTTGTCTTGACTTGAAGCTTGTACATGGGGGTACCCAATCTGTAGGATACCGGCAATGCCAGAGTAGAGGGCGCGACTCATGCAGAAGTCACGCCAGTTCATGTGGTGTGACTCAATCACGCCGAATTATCTGGCGTGACTGGTCCGCATAAAAGGGCACCGACCATTCTTCCTCCTTCTTCCCTCTTTCTTCCTTCTCTCTTCCCTTGCAGTGGCTCCATTAGCGATTCTTGCCTTCTCTCCTTCATTCGAAGCCTGTGGCAAACTAAATCGCCTCCATGAGTTGGTATCTGGATCCTGTTGGGTACGTATATCATCTTGACTGTCTCATTTTGTTATATTTTGAAATTTGCATTGGAAAGAACTCATGTGTTAGGGTTTCAAAATTAAATAAATATACTTGTAATTAGTATGTATTGCATATAGGTTGTATCAATGAGTACATTTGATTGCATTGATTTGTTAGGTCAAAAATCGGTCACATTGTCTAATGATGGGTTTCTTACGAGGTTTAGGGTTTAGTTAGTTATTTAGTTGCCATGTAGAAAATCTTTGTGTAATTAAATTTGTAAACACGCTATGATGAGTTTAAAAGGTTTGATAGGAATTTTCATATGCCGTATTACATGAATAGATTGTGTCGTTCTTGTTGTTGACATATCGTATGATATGAATTTTGAAGGCTAGGAAAAATTTACCCAAACACAACTATAGAAAACGCTCCAGTTCCTCTGCCTCATCCAGTTCCGAGATGTGACCACAGTGAAAAGGCTCATGTGAAACAATCTAGATTTCCGGTGACGACCGCTTATGCATACTATTGTTGTCGCTATACGGTTGTGAGTATTTAATTTTTTGACCTAATCCAATTATTTCTATTTTGACCACTTCATTGTCAATGTGATTGAAAGAAGAATTAATTTTGCAGAATCAGGGTCGGTGTAGTTTCTTCCAGTGGATTGACGGGTCAGAGATGTGGAACCTGCAAATTCTTCGGTTTTCATATGATCAAAATGAACCATTTCCATATCACAACTTCAAGCATTGGGTTCCCCCGCCACCGAATCCACCTCCAATGATAGATGAGGAGAAGGAGGAAGCAACTACTCGTCATGTTAGCCACCCACCTTTGTGCAAATGTGGGTACCGTTCCGAGTTGGTGAACCCGCCAATTGGATTGCTTTACACACTATTTTGATGTTGTCCTATTCCATTATCGGTAATACCTCATAAAAGATGTTTATCCCTTGTTGTGATGAAATTATTGATTTTATATTCATGACATTGGCTTATAATGTGTTTTATAGGGTAACAAGCGAGGATATGATTTTAATGAACTTGTTTACGGTCCTAGGAACCATTGGCCGGAGGACCTTTTAATATTGGTATCTTTGGATTCCAACGATTTACTATGTCACCACGCTCCGCATCCACTCCTTTTAATATTGTTATCTTTGGATTCCAACGATTTACTATGTCACCACGCTCCGCATCCACTTTGTCGGTGTGGTGTCCTAGCTAGACAGGGGGTGGTGCCCTCGGAGCTTGGTTATGGCTACTTCTGTGGTAACGTTGTTGGTGAGGACGATGCATGAGTGAGTTCATATTGACAAAGTTTTAATTGGCCCTTGTATTTCCTGTTAATGACTGGTGACATGTCTTTGTCGGCGGCATACAAGATGGTGCAATTGGGAGGACTTTGATGGCCGCGAGGAATTTCTTGATGAGGTTTGAAGGAAAGGAGTAAAGCTTGGCAAGAGAATGGTTTATGAAAAGAAGAAGAAAATGCATTAGAAATATTTAAAGGAGCCACCGAGTTAGATTCTTGGGATAATACGGAGAGAGTTGAATTTGTTTGAGCTGTCAGGCAATGAAACATTGGAAGACTTGCAAGATCATCATGAAACGGCCCTAGCATACTGGAGATAGAACCATCAGCATTATCCTCTTGAGCAGGTTTAGGACATATTTCACTTTGATTTGTTACATAAGTCTTTTTAGTCAAGGCATGAGCTACGGGCTTGGTGTGTGGCAAGGGTGAAGCAGCCCAATGATCTCATGTATCGTGAGGAGCAACGTCAGCAGTGGATGAAGGTTGAGGAGGAGAAGTTAGCATGGGAGGTCGAACAACAGAGGAGGCGTGATACACCCGGCACTTGGGAGTATCACATTGCCAAAGCTGAAGATAATAACCAACGTCGTAGGGTAGCTGAGCGTGACAAAATGACCTTGTGGACTTAGCCACCGCCACGACCGGAAGAAGGTAATTTCTCTCCTTCCCTTCATAAATTTGACAAGTGATTGCAATAGTTTGAAATGGTCTTATGAGTGCATTTGTTATCTTATTTTTACTATAGTTCCTGATGATGAGCTCGACATTGATGCACTTGACGGGTATGCTAAAGCCATGCGTGAACTTTATCCGAAGCTAGAGGGTGAGGAACCAGAGTACTTTTGTGGTGACGTATGTAAGATGGAGGTGTTGGATGACTACAAGACTTTGTGGCAGCGGTATTGGATGTGTGATAATCTTGCCTATGATTTTAAACCGGGCGATATAGAGGTACCATATAACATTTACTCTAAGCATTTACGACACTTGTACTTATAAATGTGTTTACTATAGTATATAAATTATTCATTATTTTGCAGCTCGTTCCCCCTTTGTGTGACTACAAGGTGTGGATTGACACTGCAAGTGCATCTAGACCCCCCGTGTGGGTTCTGGTGGATTGATGACCAATAATTAGAGGTCTAACCTTGTGTCAAGATTTTTGTAGAGTAGCGCATTAAAAAAGGCAATATGGACATGCTATTAAAATTTATATGGCCTATAATGAAGAAAAAGGGAAAAGTCATGAAGATCTTTGAGGATTAGGGAGATTATACTTTGTGTGTGTCTTAGGAGCTCCGTACTATCAAGGGGGATGCATCGAGTGAGTTGGTGAAGTGTAAATTGTCAAAATCCTATTTCTAATCCAACTCAACAGAAAGATCCGGACATATCTGGTCTCCTGATCGGGTTCCAGTAAGGTTTATCGGACATGTCCGACCCCCAGCCCAGACATGTTCGAGCCTCCTTATTTTCTAGCCAGCCAGGCAGATCTGGCCCCTTTGCTAGGTTCCATAGAAGATTTCTGGATATGTCTGGCCCTAGGACCGGACATATCCGGTCACCTTCATCGTGCAACGACTAAGTCTTTCCTCCGGACTTGTCTGGCTAGGTCACTGGGTTCCAGAGGCATTTTTTGGACATATCCGGTCCCTGAACCAGACATGTCTGCTCAACTTATCCCCCCCCCTAAGGCTAAGTCCTTTGCCAGACTTATCCAGGCCAGTCTCCGGGTTCCAATAGCGATCTCCAGACATATCCAGTCCCTAGACCGGACATGTCTGGCCTCTCAGATCTAACCTGGGTTAAGTCTCGGCACCGGACATATCCAGTGCCAAGACCGGATTCTAGTAATGTTTCACGGACATATTCGGTCTCCTGGTCGGACATGTCCGGATCTATGATACCCCAATGAGTAGATTCCTTTTGAGGGCTATAAAAGGAGGTCCATGCCCCCTTAGCTCAATTGGCCACTCCATTGACATGAACACACTATGAACCAACACTTCTTGAGCTCAAACTCCCTCTCCTTCAAGCTTCACTCAAATCCAAGCTTCATAGGAGAGATTTGAGCCATCCTTTGAGTGACCCCTCTCAATCTTCAAGAAAAGCACTTCACCGATGATCTCCGTGTGCTTGTTACTCTTGGGGACTTGTCCCCTAGACAGACTAGGTGTTCTCCGGGAGTCACCAAGGTTGTGGTGTGCCTCAGAAAGTTTGTATTGCCCTCTCCTTCATGGGGATTTGATAGTGGAAAACTGAACTAGATCTTGGTGATCGTTCGGCAAGGTTTACAGTCAAGAGAGACTCGGCCATTTGTGGGCACCTCAACGGAGATGTAGGCAACCTTTGTGCTTAGTCGAACTTTGGAAAGAAATCTTGTGTCTCTTGTGCTTGCATCGATTTCATTATTGTTTGTAACACCCCGTGTTACGGTTTTATTAATTATCTTCTAATTACTTTCATTAGTTCCCCAACCATGCATTAAATCCCTTGGTTAGTCAAAATAAAAGAAGTTCGATTCATTTTCAATTCAGACCTTCAAGCCAAGTCTAGAAATTCCTAGTTTCAATTTCAAACTCCCCTTCATGAGTTGAGTTGGTATATAGGTGCAAATAGAAGTCTCTTGTCCAAGTTTTATCCAAATTTAAACTCCCAAGAATAATTTCTATCAAATTCTAGTCAAATTCAAATCTAGAAGCTTCTCTGAATTTTCATTCAAAATCCACTTTGAATCTGAAGATGTTTCTAAGGAGAAAGTTGTTCCTCTAATGAAATCCTTCAAAACCATATTTTATTTCAAAATGTTCAAGCTTGGGAAGGTCATATTTGGATCAGTCAAATTTGGAATGGATTTGAATTTGGTTTGAAATCATTTGAAACCGTTTGAACAAAATTTGAATCCGTTTGACCATCGACTTGCACTGTATCATGACCCCACCCATCAGTGACCTCTTTCTTCCCCTGTTCGAAGACCGCCGCCCGCGCAGCCCACTACCGTGTAGCCCCCCCCCCCCCCGTGCCTGGCGCACACAGGTCGATGCTGGCCGAGCGGGCTCCCCGTTGTCACCGCCCCCTCTCCATTATTCCACGCAGTGCTCTCCGGGCCAGACCACATTTTATCCTCTCCATCGCGTTGCCAGTTAAAGGCCACTGAAGCTCAACGTCGTGCCCCCCCCCTTTTCTCCCATTCGAACCCACCACCCGGGCACCCTACCGCTTGTCCTCGTCGCCCGCATGTCGCTCGAGCTCACCGGCCACCGGGAATCCCTCCTTCACACTAGAGTTGATGAAGGCACCATCGCCGAGTCGCCTCACGGATGAGCTCCGCCCGTGCTGCCTTTTCCTCCGCGATTGGGATGTGCCTCACCCCCCTCGTCGGCCCCATACTGTAGGACGTCGCCACCATCGTTGCCACCCACCTAAGCCTTGTCGAACATCGTCACCGCCCTCCTCACCATCAACAGACCCCTTCGGTGAGCCCTATCGCAGATCTCCTTCCCCAGTGGCTATCCCTCGAGTGGGTGGTGCTTGGAACGAAGACCGCACCCCCCAGACAGCCGTCGGCTGGCTGCCGGTGAGCATGCCACCGCACGCGTGAGCTTGACGTGGTGACCGCGCTCCAGCCTGGGCCAGTTAGGCAGTTTCACGGCTGGGCCAGGCCGCTCCCTCGAAGCCTTGGGCCGAAACTCGGCCTAGTACTGTGCCACATTTTTTTATTTTCGAATTCTTTTTCGATTAGGAAAATTCTAGAAAATATGTCTAAAATTCTAGAATGCATAGAAAATGAAATAAAACTCAAAAAATGTGAAATAAATTTCTTTAGGATCCTTTTGAGTAGATCTTTGCAATAGGCTTGACCAAATTCATTTTTGTGCCTTGTTGCAGTATAGAAAATTCCTATAAATCAAACATTGGAGTATTTAATTACAAAAATACATAAAAAGCTAAATCTCCAAACTTGGTATACATGTGCACATCATGCTCCGTAGCTTGTACAAAATTGATCATATTTATTTCCTAATCATAATATTTCTTAGGATTTAATTTCTGTTCCTACAGTAAATAAATTGTAGTAAATAGAAGATGCATTGGAAAATATTCACATTTGGTAGGATGCTTGCTCATACTGTGTAGGACATGTATAAAATCAGAGAGCTTGTTTAGAATCCTAACATGCATGTTATTAATTTTCTAATGCCTAGTTGCTTTGTTAATAAATAGAAAAGCTTGGAAATAAATTAGTAAATGGTTCTTATGAGTTAATATAAGTAAGATGCCCCTGTTCATGCATCATGTTACACTTTACACCCCATGTATTGCACTATTTAATTGTGGCCATCTTTGGCATATGCGCTAGATCACGCGGAGCCGGAACCGAGATCTAAGAGGTGCAAGTCCAAGGGGTGTTCGGAGGTCCACAAGCATCAAGTGGTGAGGATACTAACCTAGATTGGATCAAGGCAAGCCCCGGTGCATCTCACCACCATCCATGAGTTTATCTTACTATTTTATCTTAATTGTGATTCTTGGATTGGCATTAGGTCGTAGGAGTTAGATTTATGCCTTAGTTGCATAAGGTTACCTTCTGATCTATCCTTGTTATCCCTATTACTAGATATAGGTCGATAGCATTGGATAAGTATAGATGTAGGTCATAGTAGATGGCTGAGTGATCAAAAGACCACGTGTCGGCCATAGGTTCTCAAAATCTTGAACCTTGGATTCATTGATGGCTTATGGTTAACTGGAGACCAGGCGGGGCCTTTAGGTGGAAAGCAGATATCGCCAGTTGAGAAGGTCGGGGAGTGTGAAATCGGCACCTCAAAGGTTATAGCCCCGACCTGTGTCGGTTAAGGACTGATGGGTTGACCCCCGCAAGCAAGTATTGAACGCAGCGATCGCATGCTAGTATATAGGCCTAGTAAGCCTAGTAGCCAGCCATCAATAGAAGGTTGTTTTTGCCTCCACTGCTTCAATGGTTGGCTTGGAAGAGAAACTGGGTACAGACTCATGGATCAGTCAACCGTCGTGCTATGGATTGAGTCAGGAGCTCTTACTGCGTGAGATACATCTGGTCGTGGGCCATACGCGGTCCGAACATGGAAAGCGTGTGGCGTGTTGGTCGGGTTTTCCCCTGTAGTGTGTACATCGATTCGAATCACCGCAACTCTCGTATATGAGTATCGCTTGTTTGTGGTAGTCAGCACGTAGATAATTTAATGAACTTCATGGTAATGTTATTAACGTTTTATGATGATGCTTTACCATTAACACTTGTATTGCTACTCTTGTTTGGCTTAGTTCAGGATTGTCTTGCTTAAAGTTTAATTGGCTTAGCTTATATGTCAAAGTAATCTAATCTTAGTCTAGAGCTAAAACTTGAAAGTAATGATCTAGTCTTAGCATGGGTTTAGCATAGAGATAGAGATTATCCCATTAAGCCTTACATGCTACGAGTCGGTTGTTTATGGCCACATTGATGTGTCAGTCTTGCTGAGCTTTAGTTGCCCAGACTTTACTTTGTTGTTATTTTATAGGTGTTATCTCTCTTCGTGAGCTGTTTCTGAGGTCGGCATCTCTAGGGCAATGTGTCATTCTTGATTGACAAGTGATGACTTCCGCAAATGTGTTTAATTCTTAATCTTTCTCTCAAAACTCTGTAATCAAATTCAAAACTCAATTTGTAATAAAGTTTAACTTTATGAGTATTTTATTTTTAATATTCGTGTATGTGATGTGTTATGCATTATTACTTTGGTAATGACACCCCGTAATGATCCTGGTTAGGACTAGCTATGCTTGTTTAAGGGTGGGACATCACAGCTGGTATCAGAGCATTACAGGTACATTGCGTACAGTCATATTTTTGAAAACCTACAGCGAGGATACGCTTACATGCCCATTTATGGACTATAGTAGTCTTAACAGGTGACAAGTTAACTGGAATTTACTTTCTACATTTACTTTATGCAATTTACTATTCTGTAATGAGTCATCTATGACAAGGTAAGAAGGTAAGTATCCTTCCGCCAGGTGATATAAATCTCAGACCCGTCCCCTCAAGACGAGGCTTGCTTGAGGAAAGTCTCTATCATGCGACTGCCCACGACCACGCAGCTAGGGCATGGGGACTTAGGAATGCCTTGTGGTCTCTTCCTCAAGATGTGAATATGTTCTTGTAACATATGCAGTGTTGTCCACGCAGCCTTAAATACGTGTGTACCACTTGGGGGATAAGTGGTGATGTATGTGTATATGTATATTGTCCTCTTTTGCAGGTACACTAACCATGTTTTCGTATGTCGTATCACTAGAGATAACCACGGGGTTGAGTGTGAATTACCACTGACTATGCGGACGCCACCTATATATGGCAAAAGCTTTTCTTTTGGTGAGGAATGGATAGGACCGACTTATTGTCATGGCACTGCATTCATGTGCTGCATAATAACTAAGTGAAAACCTTAACTTAACCAAGTTACAGTCTTAAGAAACTGAAAGTCATTAAGCTCGTCCGGTTTTCCTTCCTAGCTTCTGTGGCATAAAATTTCTACGTCCGATATCGAATTCTGGAGCTATACCTCTTCTTGGAAAGGTCGGGAAGTTCCCTACAATTGTGGTATTTGGAGCTTCCTCGATTTCCGCTGGGATGAAGGCTAAAACCCCAAAATGGATCAGCTTTGTCGATCTGTCGAGAAAACTGGAAATTCCATTAGCACCCCCCGATTTTCAGAGATCATTACTCCTAGATCTTTTATTGGAAAAAGAAGTGAAAATACTCGCTGGAAAGATATAAAATTTATCTACAACTTTTGTGTAGAATGTGTCTTATAAATCTATATCATTTGAGGTCAGCAGCCAGTTTTGCATCGACTGCTCATTCGGGACAGATTCCATCCAAAGAGGTGAAACAGAACTGAAATATGTGCAGCTTGAGATTTAGCTCCAATCTGAAAAGATCATGAGTCGTACTTCTTTTCTGAACAATTTTTTCCTATAGCTCAGTTCAAGAGCTAATTCTTGCCCTTACTCTGAAATAGAGCCCGTTTCCAGGTCTCTATGGAATTCTGTGCTTTGACCCTGCTTTCAGATCGCGATAACTTTGGTTCTGCTTACCCGAGTAAGGTGTGTAAGGATGTGTCGGAAAACTAAGGAAGTCACCTGCGATATTGGTTTTCAATGTTTACGGGGTTTCCACTTTGAAGGTGGTCAAAACTTCGATTTACTCAAGTCACTTCATTCAATCCAAACCCACATTTCGGGTTGCCACCGACAACTCTCAGAGATAATAACTCCTCAATCGTTAGTCGAATTGGGACATATGGGTAACCATAGAAAAGCTGAGAATGTTAACTACGATGTTGGTATTGAGGGTTTCCTGAGATGTCATATTGAATTATACTTAGAAGGTCAAATTACTCAGAATGCTCCATTCATCCGGAACAGAATTTTAGCAGCCATCAACTTTGAAAGGCCATAACTCCCAAACAGTTGACCGTATGAGAGCATGTAAACATCCGTTAGAAATCTGAGAATGTGATATATAACTATGGTATTCAATTCATGGTCAGATTTCCCTCAGATCAGCTCCAGATTTGCAATTTCTGACTGCTGCTCATAGTCAAGTCAAATTCGACGTCGGTGTCAACGTTTTCATTTGAGGTCTTATTGGTGGATTGAGCATGCCCACTTGCCACGGTGTTCCATTGACATGCTTGGAGTTCAGTTTATATCCGTGGTTGCTCCATTCACAAGGTGGCGCTGATTCGTCGCACAAACTCGAAATTCCCGTTTTCCTTCAACAGCTATACGCATATGCATGGTCATGTGACCTATCGTCAAATCCCTTTATATGTTTGAGCTCTCGACCAAGCCCTTGCACCAAGCTATCCTTGATGGCAGAGTTCTTCCCATGGAACTCTGATTGAGAGTCGTCGGACTTGCATCTTCTATGCAGATGTTGGTTTATCATCCCTAAATCATATCTTGATTTCTCTCATCCGAAACCTCGTTGAGTTATAGCTTGAGAGAGCCCTTCCAATGTCATTTGCCAGTATAGTTCATTCTTGCTCAATTCACTAAAAGTTGACGGCGTTGCATCACCGCATCTTTTTGCACCGTACCATGTGCATCATGACTGCGCCATAACTTAAGCATCAACACACAAGTGCATTTAAGTCTTGAGAAAGAGTGTAGGTATCCAATAACCCCCTTGAGTGTATCCTTGATAATCTCATCATCAGTACTTGTTTCCATTGGTGTCGACTAATGCTTTATACCTTTGAATCATGAATTGCGTGGGTATAATCTTGGAGCCGCCTTGAACTCTTTTGAGTCCCATTGTAAATCTTTCTGCCCCTTTGGTTAATCAATAGGCACCTGACCGTGTCACCCTCTCTCATTATTCTGCTATGTCAATCGTGACCTTGATAAGCTCACCCTTGCTTATTTTGAACTCGTAGCATTTCATTTGTAATATTCATGTATGTGATGTATTATGCATTGTTACTTCGGTAATGACACCCTGTAATGATCCTGATTAGGACTAACCATCCTTGTTTAAGGGTGAGATGTCACATTGTTCTAGCTTAAGTTTGTTCTTACATAAGTTTGACCTAACCCTAGGTGTGATTTGAAGTGAATAGATTGCATCTAGTTGAGCTACTTATTTTTACATGCTCTATAGTATCTTGCTTGCTAGTCGTAAGCTCATCGGGCCCTAGATTCATTATCTTGGTGCCCAATCTACTTTTTGGCTGCTCAAAATCCTGTTTCACTGGACATATCCGGTCCTAGATCGAACATATCTAGTGTATACCAGATAAATCCAGTACCCCTAATTTAACTTGTTTAAATTAAGTGAGTTTCAAGTTTGATTGCCTATTCACCCCCCCCCCCCTCTAGGCAACTTTCAGACACTGTTAGAGGTTCGAAGGCGACATCTTACCTCTGTTTAATGGCTCGGCTAAACATAATGGAGGAGGAGTTCCGTGCCCGTAGATTGGAGGAGCGTAGGCGCACTGCTTACTTTGTCATGCGTTGCGAGATGGATCGTGAGCAGGAGAAGGAAAAGTGAGAGGAGAGGTCATGGAAGTGTGAGAAAGCCCATCATGCGAAGGAAGCTTTTGCTAGAGGTGGTGATAAAGCGCTCTTGGAGGGAAAGTGGTCACGTCTTACTCAAGATTGATAGACTCTTTCATTTTGATTGTATTAATGTGTTGTATTGAACTTGTAATGCACTTTAATTTGTTGGATTGATAGACTCTTTAGTTTGTATTAATGTGTTGGATTGATACACTATTTAGTTTCATCTTACTCAAGAGTGATAGACTCTATAGTTTCACTCATGAAAGTACATTGCAACCACAAATAACACACAAAATGAGCTCATTTCATCGGACTAAAAATATTAGATAATAGCATATAAAATGGAACACTTAATTACTAACCTAGTAGTGTCCGAACTAAATCTAACATGCCTTTCTTGGAAATAAATGATACATAATACATCCTTACTTCTACTCTGACCCACTCAACCTTCCCATACCCATACCCCTCATTCTTGCTGCACGAATCTCGGTCTCACGGTGATCACATCTACGTTCACATCTACATAGATGTGCTTCACGAACGTCAAGTTGTCGTGTGTGCTGATTGAGGTTGTACTCTTCACTTTGCATACGAGAAAGCCAAATCAAATCTTCACCCATGTGCCTCCGGCCTCCAACGTGCATTGCGTTCAACTTCATGGTTAAGATACATGTTCTCGTACTCTTCATCCAACTCCGAAGATGGAGTTGGACTCAATTTAACCTCGTTGATCCATTCCATGAAGCTGCACCAAGAAGACTGCAATTGGACAGTCTATGTTAGTAGTAGTATTGTCACTGCGATCATCAATTTATGAAATCGAGATAGAGAAGCTTACGTCACCATTCACAGTAGTGTCAGGACACACCCAACATCTCCTTCCATATGTGGTTGGCACCAAAGAGGAGGCAAGCTTTGCTCGCAGACCACAGCGACAAAATGGATGCGTGTTCCATGCGGGGATCAAGTAATGAGACATGTTCAAGAGGGTAGTGCATGGGTAATGTGTAAATAAAGAGGTGGTGTGTGAGTGCAGTGTGAACATGCATTGCAGGAGGACATGTCTTTATATAGGCTCATAGCAATGGGTAGTTGAAGAAAGGTGCGGTGTAAATGCATATTTAATCACTGCAAAGTGTAGATGATTTGACAACACACTGAGACATTGGAAAGTCTGAATCACTGAAATGTCTAGATGATTTGATGACACACTGAGCCACTGCAGATTCTGCATCACTACAGGTCTGTTTGAATGACATTTCACAACACTGGTGATAACAATTACTTGGCATGTTAAACAAAATACTTAATTACTAACTTAATAGTGCTCAAACTAAACCTAACATGCCTTAGGGAAAGCTAACAACACCATAATGAAAGAGAATACCAAAGTACAATAGATATGACTACTTGTTGCCTGACGCCCTGTTCCTCATGGCACCGTTCTTCTTAACCCACGCCATGTACTCTTCATCACGGGGTATCATATAGTCATCAATCCACTGTTTGAAATCACATCCCGGTGGTTTTGGTGGCGGTGGGAAGAGCTCAACGTGAACACCCTTCAAGAAAATAAAACACTTAATCATGAAATCATTAAGGATAAGCATTGTAGATGTTGAAACTGAATGTACCTTCCCCAACTTCTCTTCGTCCCAACCCCAATGGAATGGACAGGTGGGCTGAGGGCAAGACCAATACCTCCGGTCATACGTATCATAGTCTATACTCATGTGGGATTGACACTAAAAGTCACATTTGCACAAGGGTCTTTTTGTGCCTGCCGGAGGTTTCTCATCATCATTTGGATCATTTGGTGGAAGTCCATTATTTCTCTCCCTAAGTTGTTGTCTCACCCACCTCGGTGGCCAAGGCTCTGGTTCTTTACTACCCATTGTTTGTGACCTATGTGTGTGTATCATCGTCCCTCATGACGTGCTTTTATAGGCTCAAGCAGTGGGTAGTAATTTCATCCGTAATTCAGTAAAAACATATGCTACAGTACCATTTTAGCCTTTTCAGTGACCCATCACAGGTTAATATAGCCTTTTCAGTGACACGTCAGAGTAGCTTTTTTAGTCTCACGTCAGGGTAGCCCTTTTAGTGACCTGTCATGTGTCATCATAGCTTTTCAGTTCCACATTAGAGTAGTCTTTTCAGTCTGACATCAGGGTAGCCTTTTCAATGACCCGTCACTCATCATTGTAACATTTTTAGTACCACATTAGAGTAGCATTTTCAGTCCCACGTCAGAGTAGGCTTTTTAGTGACCCATCACCATTCATCATAGCCTTTTTAGTGCCGCGTTAGAGCAGCCATGTTGGTGCTCATAAAACACTAATTTCATGCGCCAACATGTCAAGTAAATATATAAAATAACCATATATTCACCTTATCTACTAATCTAGTTCCACCATTTTAGTGTTTATTTGATTTTAGGAATATAGGTGTCAAATTAGAGCATTTTAAAAAATTACAAGGATATTTGGAATTCCACCAAAATAAGTGTCACCATGGGGGTGTACCTGACATGAAGAGGCAATGTGCAAAGGCCGCTGACCAGTAGGCCCAGGGGTGGCCGGCTGGCTAAAAACCAAGGCCAACCCCACCTTACAACCTCTCGTGGGTTAGCTTCACGATGATACTCTCTAAGAGGCGGTAGAGGGGAATCCCAAGCTGAAGGTCGGTGGAGGCCAAACTCCATGTCCAGCCGGCCACATGGCTAGGCCGGCCGGCCACCACTTGGCATGTTACCGACTTAACCAAGTCAGTAACCCCTCATTGAACCCCCTATAAATACCCCCTACCAGTGAAAATCAAAGCAACACACACTACATATAGTTCTCCACTTGTAAAGGTTTCGATTTAGTAGTAGTAGCACAAGTGAAGCCCTGTCGGGAGTCGAGAGTCGAGTCGTCGCTCGAGCTCCGAAAGTAGTCTCAGAGATCGGTGAGCTCTTGTATCTTTACCTATCTTTATAGACTTTGAGTCCTAATTCTTATATGTTTTGTTCTAGTGTTCATCTTGAGCTTTGATGTGTGCATAGTTACTATCACTTGGT
>VSTD030000283.1:0-17257 GCA_008808055.3 Sporobolus alterniflorus | reverse complement strand
TCGGGTCTTACAACATCAATATCGGGCCCAGAACTATCAGCGTTATGTCGACCTCATTCATGACCTAGTCCAGGTTGAGAAGCATGATGAACTTACTATTAAGAATCATCACCAATGTCGTGTTGGGGCTGCTCCTCTCCCTGAGATCCATCGTAATGAGATGAAAGCTAGCACTTCCAAGGATTCAAATCCAAAGAAGAATGATAGGTATGCTAGGTGACGATGCAATAGGCGTAAGAATAGATAGCTCTCAAAGATGATAAAAAGGATGGTACATCTTCTAAGGGGAATAATGTGCAGTGCAAGACATGCAGATCTTTCAAGCATATAGCTGAGAAGTGACGTACACCTAAGCACCTCATGACATTGTACCAGAAATTCTTAGGAAAGGACATGAAAGCCCAAGGTTCGGGATCTAGATATGAAGCTCACTTCTCTATCCTGACAAACTCGATGTTTGAAGCTGGTTGTTCGAGCAAGCATCCCTAGAATCCAAGCACTGACAAGCCGACCTTGTCAGTTGATGACTACATGGACTCGGATAATACTATGGTGGAATACAATTCAAACGATATGTTCGGTGACCTTCTCTAGGCCACTTATCATAGATATTTATGTTACTAAGTATATTTAATAATTTAAGTGTGTTGTGATGAACAATTTAGTTATCTTGTATTAGGGTTATTCAACACTCTAATTATTTATAAAGTATGTATTTCAGTGCAATTAATTGAGTTATTACAATTCTTAATTGTTAGATTTAACGAGGAGTCTCTGATGGAGCAGGAAATGTGCCTTGTGGATAGTTGCACCACAAACTCTATACTTAGAGAGACAAAATATTTTCAGACCCTAACTCAGAGGTCCAAAAATATTTTGATCATCGTTGGACGCGATGCAATGATAATTGGCTCTGATCGAGCCACTATAAAATTTTCCAATGGTACACAAGTAACGATCAAGGATACTTTACTGTATCTCAATTCTACTTGTACCCTTATAAGTTTTAGAGATATCCGGAAGAGCGGGTTACATGTATGTACCCATGAAGGCAATAAAGAGGAGTTTCTCCTTATTACTAAGTCTTCCAGGTATGACCATGATGTTCTAGAAAGAATTTATTCTACTCCATCTAGATTATACTACACATATATAAAACTCGTACCATATGTTGCATATAAGGTGATTTTCTAGAACGTTGATACATTTTTTGACCTGGCATTCACGCCTAGGCCATCCTGGAATCAGGATAATGCGGAAAATAATTGAAAATTGCATAGATCATGATTTAAAAGATGCTAAAATTCCAAAATCTAATGATTTTGTGTGCACTTCATGTGCTATGGGAAAGCTAATCTTGCGACCTTTACCGCTTAAGATCCATACTGAGCCATTAAGATTTCTTGAACGTATTCAAGGAGATATTTGTTGTCCCATACAACCATTATGTGGTCCTTTTAGATACTTTATGGTTTTAATTGACACATCTACAAGATGGTCTCACATGTTTTTACTCTCTACATGTAACCATGCTTTCGCTAAATTTATGATGCAAGTCATTTGATGAAAAGTGAATTATCCTGAGTATAGGATAAAAAGTATCCGTATGGACAATACTGGTGAATTTTCATCTCGAGCCTTTAATAATTATTGTATTGCTAAAGGAATTGAAGTACAATATTCTGTTCTATATGTTCACAGATAAAATAGTTTGACAGAATCTCTGATAAAGAGAATCAAGTTCATTGCTAGGACATTACTTCAAGGTTGCAATTTACCCACATCTTGTTGGGGTCATGTAGTTCTTCATGCTGCCAATGTAGTTCAACTACGTCCAATTGTATATCATAACACATCCTCACTCCAATTTGTACGTGGAGATCAACCAAGTATCTCTCATATGTGGAAATTTGGATGTGCTGTATACACGTCAATTTCTTCACCTAAACGAACCTCTATGGACCCTCATAGGAGAACGAGGATCTACATGGAATTTAAATCCCCGTCCATTTTAAAATACCTGAAGCCCCCAATGGATGATTTATTCATGGACTGATTTGCTGACTGTATTTTTAATGACGATCATTTTTGGCTTTAGGGGGAGATAATAAATTTATCAATGATGGCTGGGAAATTGATTGAGATGACAAATCTATCCCATCCTCTGACCCACGTATAAAGGAGACTGAACTTCAAGTTCAAAAAATTCTAGAGTTACAGCAAATTGCTAATAACCTGCTAGACGTGTTTACCGATTACAAAGGTGTCACAAAGTCTTTAAATCCTACTGTTAACGCGTCTTGTCGAGTGGAGGTACCAATAAAAACCACTCTACCTCAAAAAGGGGAGGGCTAGTCAACAGAAAGATGCTTCCAATAAGCGTCCGAAGACTACGAGGAAAACTTCTTCCTTGAAGAAAGTAAACGCAAGTCAACCAAAGATTGATAGACATCAAGTGGATATGATAAATTCATGACCCAGCCCTCACGTGTACACTATTGAGCAGGCTGGAGGATCGAAAGACCCTGATTCTCTCGTATTGGAAAATCATGACGAGTTTCATACGGTGTAAGAAAATTTCATCAAATATACTAGTTTTAGAGAATTACTTGACCGTACTACAATGGTCATCAACTCATGCTTTTCAATCATGGTCGCTGACCTCCTCAATGATCCTGATCCTAAAACTATGACAGAGTGTAAATAATTCTCAGACTAGATCAAATGGAAGAAAGCAATCGAGGCAGAACTTGACTCACTGAGAAAAAGAGAGGCATTTAGTAATGTGATACCTACATCTCCTAGGATCTATCCTGTCGGGTTCAAGTGAGATTTCATCTGGAAATGGAATGAGAACAATGAGGTTGTGAGATACAAGGCAAGACTAGTTACACAAGAGTTCACGTAGAGACCCGGCATTGATTTTAATGAAACATATTCTCCAGTAATGAATTGAATAACTTTCTGATATCTTATATCTCTGGTAACTTAAAAGCATCTATCTTTACAGTTGATGGATGTTGTGACTGCATATTTATATGGGCCACTAGATTTAGGCATATACATGAAAGTCCTTGACGGGGTATCTGTACCGAATGCAAATGTAGGACGTAACATGTACTGTGTCAAGCTCAACAAGTCATTGTACGGCTTGAAACAGTTTGGAAGGATGTGGTATAACCGAATGAAAGAGTTCCTTCTAAACAAAGGCTACTCTAATAATGATGATTGTCCTTGTGTCTTCATTCATAAATTCACAACTGGATTTTGCATTATTTCAGTATATGTTGATGATTTAAATATCATTGGCACTGAGCTTGACATTAATGAGGTAGAAGACCATCTTAAGACAAAGTTTGAGATGAAAGATTTAGGTAAAACTAAATTTTACTTAGATTTATAACTGGAGCACATTCCTACGGGTATTCTCATACATCAATCGGCTTATGTCCAGAAAATATTAGAGAAATTCAATATGGATAAAGTCTATCCGTCTAAAACTTTCATGGTCGTAAGAGCCTTAGAAACTGATACTGATCCATTTCGGCCATGCCAAGAGGGAGAAGAGGTGTTGGGTTCTGAATACCCATACCTAAGTGCTATCAGAGCACTAATATATCTTGTCAATAATACAAGACCCGATATTGCTTTTGCAGTAATTCTATTTGCAAGATATAGTGTCGCTCCTACCTTGCGTCATTGGAATGGAGTGAAAGATATCTTACGATATCTCTGAGGTACACCAGATCTAGATCTTTTCTATCTGAAAATCAGGATCTGAGCCTCATTGGTTATGTCGATGCTGGATATTTAAGTGATCCCCACAATGGTAAATCCCAGACATGCTTTGTGTTTTTATACGGAGGGACGGTCATTTCATGGAAGTCTTATAAACATACCCTAATTGGCACGTCTACTAATCACTCCGAGATCATAGTATTATATGAAGCCGCACGTGAATGTGCATGACTTCATAGAGTGATAAACCACATCCAAGTTTTATGTGGTATTGAGCCCATTGAGCCACCGACCATTATCTATGAAGATAATGTGGCTTGCATTGTTTAGATGCAGTCAGGTTATGTGAAAAGTAATGTTACTAAATATATTACACCTAAACTTTTTTATTCACACGAACTTCAAGTTAATTGGGAGATTAGTATCACGCAAACCAAGACATGTGATAATTTGACTGATTTGTTCACTAAGTCTCTGTCATACTGCACAATTTCTAAATGTGTTACTGGTATTGGAATGCGTCAACTTAGAAATTTACAGGATTTAGGGGAGCTTTATTATAAAGCCATCTGATAATTAAGCATCATATTGTACTTTTTCCCTAGGTGAGTTTTACTTTAATAGTTTTCTCACAATAGATTTTAATGAGACAATGTCAATGTAAGATAATGTATGTTTTTTAAAAAATTTCCCACAACGGTTTTTTATAAAAATAATTACGACATTATATGCTGTAGTTTTCTCCTGTTTTTCCCACAGGGTGTCAGGAGATTTTGCATAAACATTTATTATATACATCTTTAGATTTTTTTCCACTAAATTTTTAAATATAATATTCATTCCGTGCGATGTTCAAATGGTTGAGGAGTACAACATAAAGTATATATGTGATCACATCAACACCACACTAGAAACTGCCCTGGTGCGCCAACAACCGCCAGCGTGACCGCGCGTTCGCCTGACGCCTCATTCGTCCGAACCGTCGCCTCCTCCGCCGTGTGTGTATATATATATATATAAAGAAGGAAAGAAATAAATGAGAAGGCAATTAAGTCTCAAATCTTTATCTCTCATTTTCTACTCATAACATAATTAACAAAACCCAAGACAGGCAAGCCGTACCAGCGGTCGGTCACGATCTGAGCCCAGCCCACTCAGACGAACCAAACGGCCGCGGCTGCGGGACCGGTGGAAATTCCACTTCCACCGCGCAGTCGGCACCGCCGGGCTTTGCTCCTCCGCGTGAGCGCCGCCCCGCAACCCGTGGCCCCTCTACGTTCTGGGCCGATTCAGGGCCGAAGCAGTCGCTCCATCTCCGTACCCTGTCTCGTTCTTCTCGTCTTAGTGCAGCATACCAAGGTCGCACACTCTCACTCCGACGAGATTCTCACTGAGGTTCGCGTCACGAAATCTGCTCTGGCATCGAGTCCCGGTGAGGGACCAACCGCTGTGTGTGTGCTCCAGTGTCCCCCCGTGGGTGATCGTGGCACCACCGCGACACCATGTGCCCTGGAGTTGTTCGATGAAATGCCCAGGCTAGAAAAAAAAGATTAGGTGCCGCTACGCCGCAGTTTTGAATTGTTGGATCGACGCTAGGCTTGCCTAGGCCTGTTATTCGTGTTTGTCAATGTTTTTCCGTCTTCTGGTTAACTGTGCTACGTTTTAAGAATAAGTTGGCGTTCTTTTGCAGGCTCTGCAACCTTACGTTGGACTCGGTGGATTTTTTATTTTTTTGGATGGCACAGATTGATTAACCCTTGACAGAAATGCTCTGGAACAGACTCGCGCCGATCCTTTCAAAGCGTTATATATCTGGCTGCCAAACATCGTCACTGTTATCTTCTACAGGGGGGGGGCCATATACAGCCATGGCTATTTATCGGTCTTGGCAACCCGGGTGATAAGTACCGATGCACCAGGCACAATGTGAGTTATGCATCCTCTCATCATGTATTTCAAAAGAATTTGTTCTCAGGTTTTTTTTCTTGCACCTTTTCCCTCCTTGCAGGTGGGATTTGATATGATAGATGCATTTGCAGAGTCTCAAGGCATATCCATGACTACACACTACTTCAAAGCTCTATTTGGTGAAGGTTTGTGTCCATCCACAACTCCACATGCGTCGTGAAAGAATGTCACTCTTTGTAGTTTTTTTATGCATGTTCCTTTTTTCTCAGCAGGAAGGGGTATAAAATGAACGTTTTGTTCTTTCCATTGATGCAGGGATGGTTGATGGTGTCCCCGTTCTTCTTGCCAAGCCTCAAACGTACATGAATCTCAGTGGAGAATCTGTAAGCACAGCACCAGTTCTGAAAATCTTTTCAAAGACTAGCCTATGCGACTTTAGTGTTATGCATTTCGTTTCATTAGCTTATTTTACCTTACAACGAAGCACTCATTTTCATTGCAGTTTGTTAAATTAGTGTCTTTGACACTCACTTTGGAAGAAAGATACTTTTTTTTCTGTTTACTATGTAAACAATCACCCACCTAGTCCTCATGTGCTCTTTTGGTTGGTGAACAATAATGCTATGAGCGCTCTGCCACTTGAATTTGGCGTTCTCTGTTTAAAACTGATTTGCTCATGACATAGAATGATAACATAGCCCTGCAAGTTCTTTTCTGTGCGCATTATGTATTGTGTCCTTGTGGATTCTTCTGCTGTAAAGAACTTTGTTGAATTGGAAATGACACATTGCTAACAAACTAGTTTATTAATCACTTTTTTGCTTATTGCAGGCTGGGCCACTTGCTGCTTATTATAAACTGCCACTTAATCGTGTCCTTGTGGTATTTTTTTCCCTATTTTTTGCTGGCACCTAGCGCTACATTATGCAGCAATATGACTTATCTGATGTATGAGTTTCAGGCATATGATGACATGGACTTGCCATGTGGAGTTCTTCGTTTACAGCCTAAAGGAGGATTTGCATGGCACAACGGGTTGGTAGACCTTGTTTTTATGTTTCTCTTGTAGAAGACAGTCACCCATCTGTAGGAAGTAGTTTGTATTTCATTTAGAAAATATTTGCTTGCAATGTTTCAATGGATGTATCAGGCTATCAGCAGATTGGTAGCTTAGTCAATCTCATGCAGTTGCAAGTTTTGGCAATTGTTTTAGATTCAATCCCTAATTGAGTCTGTTGGCATGCATTTTAGGAAACACCTGTCTCATGATAGATTTCAGTACTGAATTTTCGTATATTATTAGTTTTTTTCCTTTTGTGTTGGTATTCCTGCATTGGGCTTTCTTTTCATTTCTCCTTTCATTCTTTAATGGTTGTTTTAAGTTTTGGTTGCTTGCAAACCCTATTTGCATAATTTTCAACCTGAAATCATTCTCCATGGTTCAGCAATCTTAATGAAATTTGAGTTCTGTTTTTTTTCGGTTGGTGTGCAAATAGACTAGACCATTAGCTATATGATATCTGTTTAATGTTTATAGAAAGATATTTATATGACCTTGACAATAAATATTCACCCTTTTAGTTTACCCGGTTGAAGAGTGTGATATACCATTTTCGTAGGAATCGAGAATTTTGTCGGTTACGGATTGGTGCGTTCTGCCTTTCACCATTTACATTTATTTTTCATTTTCTGGACAAATGTTCATAGATTGAATTATTCAGGAATTGGGCGGCCACCTGGCCAGATGGATCCTAAAGCGTTTGTTCTTCAGAAGTTTAATAGGACTGGTCGTGAACGGGTAAACATCCCGGTACTTAAGGCACAATAGATCTGACATTATCATTACAAGTTGTTCTGCACCTACCAGAAGCTTACCATGCATGCACTGCTGTTTTCAACCTAGATTGATTCAGCCATAAAAGAGGGTGTTGATATTCTGAAGATGGTGGCCACCAAGGGTTTGACAGAGGCTGCAAGATTGACAAACGTTGATCAGAAATATAAACATCTGAGATTAAATGACTTTCAAGACAGAGATGGCTAGACTCCACGGATGATGGGAACTGATCTTTCAGCATTCCTTGTGACACCTTTCATGTTCATCCATTATATGCATTGGATGCCTGAAAGTGTGAATCTAATACCACTTCTTGTTCTCTCTAAGACCACACAGACGGAGGATATCTGGCGTTGGATATGGAGTTCTTGATGTTTCATGATGGTCAATTTCATTTGATCCAACAGTTGTTGACATTGAATTGAAAATTGGCTGATTAGAAGAAAAAGATTGAAAGCTTCTGTTTCGAGCATCTTCTGACGAATCAATGATGTGGTATCCAGACCTCCAGCTTAGCTTTGTTTATCTTTGGAAAGTCGAGTTTCTCACAAGCCAACTGATTCCCAATCATCTTTTTTTTTTAGTAAACCCAAGCATCTTCATTTGATGAGGAGGAAGCAGATATGGTAGTCATATTGATTCCTGGAGTAAACTTTGCCGTGGAGATAATCTTTAAGAAAGCAAATTCCTATTCTGTATGCTTTGTGTAAGGAAAAAAACATTGATGTGCATGATGCTTATGCTATTCATTGCCATATTAGCTTAAGCTGATGGTTAACTGAACAGCAGAAAAAAGAATCTGAAGAATATTCTTATTGCCGTTGTCTTGTCTTATACAACTTGTTGCCTTGGAGCTCATAATATTTTCTCGTTCCACAAATTAAGGAGAGCATGAATGGATTTGATACACTACGAGGGAGTATTGGAGTAAGGTTATCTTGTTAAAGAGAAACAGATAATTTTGTTCCGCATTCCAAATATCGGCCCAACATGCGTTTTTCCTGTCTTCTGAAGAATTAATATGCTGCTCTGACTCAGAAACTGAATGATAATGCCGATTTGATACAATTGTTGACTGTTTTACACAAGTCATGGTTGCGCAGACAGCGTTCGTCATATGCACTGCAGGTAGGAATGCACACATCTTTATTTACTTGCAAAATACAGTCTGATACAGGAAGCTGCATATTTATTGCACTCTGATATTTAGTAATGCAACTGCTTGTCTACTTGCATAGTACATTTTCACCCAAATATAATGAAACCGAAGAATAGTAAATTGGATGTATCCCAGGTACATCTTTTTATTCGCATATATAAGATACCTCACTAAATGCCAAGACACTATTTGACAGCAAGTAGCTGTTTAGAGCGGGACATGATTGACAAACAGGTTTTTGATGATCCTCCGTCGCTGTATGTAAATGCGTCCTTTTTATCACCATATATGAACGGCATGCTGAGAGTTAAATTCACAACTCGTTGCACCGCTGGAAGTGGAAGTATCTCATGATGCTCAAACCGCGCTTGAATTATAGGAGGGCGCCAGGGGGTTATTTGTGAATATTTCATGAGGTGTGGGAGGGTGTAAGTGATTAATTTTAATATACGGTTGGATGCTCATCTAAAGGTCAAGGAGTCACTATTGCACGCAAGTGCTGATTGCATATTAGTCACTGCTCTACCACTACTGGAATCCAACAGTTTTCCTAGTGTCTTATAGTTTCTCTAGGAATAATTTGGCTGTCGAAAGGAAAGTTATAGCCCCTAGAGTTGTTAGCTAAATTGGTTGTTTGTAGGGAAACATTCACGAGGTGACATCCGCTGTGGGCACCTTTCCTTTGAATTTCATTTGTTGTAGGGACACACCGTAGGATGTGAAATTTTTCCTAAGTGCTGGACTGCTGGCTGGCCGTCCCTTTCCCTCACGATAGAACACACGCATGACACCCTCACTTTTGCCTCCCAATCCTTGTGGGGTTGCCGTCCTAGCACCGACGCCGCAACCGCCACCGGTGCCGCAACTACAGTGTCAAGTCTCATACCATTAGCCAGCTGATAAACTCAGGGACCGCGACCTCTAAGCAAGTACCTGTTATTCAGTCCCTCCGGGTCATCTAAACACCTGAGGTCGGGGTCGGCACGCATGCTGCGCCACTTTCTGACAACCCGGACGGAATCGTGGGGTTTTATTAAGTCATCAGCGCAAAACAAAGTAGTGCATATGGAACTTAGCTTCCGTCCAGCTCAGACGCGGCATCGGAGGCTACATGGTGGGTACCACCGTGAGATTCCGAGTCGCAATCGTGGAGGCTTTAGCCCCACTACCTCACCACTGAATCCTGTGATGGCACCCGCAGTAACATGTGAATACCTATTCTGCCTACCACCGAGTGACCGGCTCTGGCCACCCACTCAACAGAAGACTCGAGGGCTACTATCAGAGTCTAGTACCCCGGGTACCGCGGGCCGCCGGTTACGACACAAAATTTTGGATACGATTGATTCCCTCTAGTAGCAAACGGTTGGAGAACCATACCCTCTGTACCGAATATGATCTCACTACTCCTGACTGAAGATGAGGGGCCACCAACCTAAAAAGAACTGAACCCGGAAGCAATCCGTATCATCTCTCTTCCTCACTACGGTACACGTAGGTAAAAAAGATTTCACCACCTATCTGCCCGACCCGCCTCCCTCCCTGACCCAATAAACAGTTTGTTGGACAATATTCAACACAGTTACCATAAAATATACAAACTCCGAAATCAATACTACAATTAAGCAATTGTTTCTTTTTAATATATATTTTCAAATCTCCAATCCACAAGGGGTAGATCTATCGGGCATGCACGAACACATACTTCACAAGCAATACATTTATCAAATTCAAAATGTATTCATCTTCGAAAATGCTTTGATGTAATTGATTTTTCATAAGGGTAGTGAATCATTATAGGTAAACAATTTGTGTGGAATAAAGTAATTATGAAACCTTGACCAATGTATCGTGCGGCACGTCTTGTTTGTTGACCCTAACTAATGAGGGTTTAGGGTATCGCATAAATTTTTACCACGCACCGGAGTCTCGGAAAGCGACGGCATTTACTGCCTGGTACGACAGGACATGACCACAGGCCTCACGCGCTCCTAGCAACAGGTACTCGAGTGCAGGAATCCATCTTGTTGTCGCCTGACATAGCAACTCTACCAAGGGTACACGCATAATCCTCATGATAACACTAACATCAGATAAGCATGTCACGATAAAGGTGAGCTTTTTCATGTAAGATTCAATCTCACAAGTACTCAAACGGTCAACACGACATCAAATATCCAGACCCGGGGGCTTCGCATCCCTGGAAAGGGATTACCGCTGTGACATCGCACCCTTAAGTAAGGATGTTCAGTCCTAACTAGGATCATTACGGAGTGTCATTACTGAAGTAATGATGCATAATACATCACAGATAATAATTTAAACAAATAAAATGCCCTGAAAGTTAAACTTTATTACCATTTAAGTTTTGAATTTGATTGCAACATTTTGAGCAGAAGATTAAGGATAAAAACTTTTTGCGGAAGCGAAAACACTTTACGATCGAGAATGACACATTGCCCTAGAGATACCGACCTCAAAAACGGCTCATCTCAAAAGGGAGAGAAAGAGCACACTGCAAAACAACATTAAGGCAAAGGCTGAGCACCTAAAGCTCAGTAAGACTTACTCATCAATATGACCATAAATAGCCGACTCCTACCATGTAAGGCTGAATGGATAAGCTTCATCTCTATGTTAAACCCACGCTAATAGATTAAACTTTAACATATAAACTAAGTTAATTAAACTTTAAGCAAGATAATCCTAAACTAAGCCAAGCAATAGTAGCAATACAAGCAATTATGGTAAATCATAATCAAGATTCATTAATAAACAACATTCCATTAATTAACTACGTGCTGACGACCGCAAACAAGCGGTTACTCATATCCGAGAGTCATGACGATTTGAATCGATATACACCCTGCAGGGGAAACCCGACCAACACGTAACACGCATCCCACGCTCAGACCGCATATGATCCCAGACCATACATATCTCACGTGGCCAACGCATAGTAACCTTTCACGTAGTCATTAACAGATTTGAACAGATTCACTGCTCCCAAGAAGAAGGGCTCTCGACCCAACCTACAGCACGCCGACTGACTGGTCCGCGAGTCCGTACCCAACTTCTCTCACAGAACACCCCAAGAAGCAGTGGAGAAAAGCCAAACTTCTGTTGACGGCAAACTACTAGGCTTATTGAGCCCATATCACCGGTATGAGATCGGTGCATTCAACACTTGCTCACGGGGGTCAACCCATCGGTCCTTAACCGACACAGCCGGGAGCTACAACCACCTAAGGGTCCCGCCCGATCTCCAATTTAACCAGACTCAACATAGCCTCTAGTAAAAGTGATGTAAAATACATATCGCCGATCCGTGGTCTTTCGACCACTCGGCGCCTACCGAAGTCTATATCTACGTCTAGCAAATGCTAACATCATCCAAATACTAGAAATGTCATCAAGACTGATTTTGGAAGTTAATCATAATATAACTATGGTTCCAATCAACTCCTATCAATCTAATGCATAATCATCCTTAACATAAAGATATTGAATTCAAAATAAAAATCAAGGATTATGGTGTGATGCACCAGGGTTTGACTTGCTTAAACAATGTTAGCATCCTCGCAACTTGACGTTTGTGAACCACCAACATCTCACGGACTTGCTCCCTTGGATCTCCAACTCTGGCTCCATGCGATCGATATCTAGCGTATGCATATGATGATAATTAGACAATGAGAGAGCAACAGTGGGCTATACTTAGCATGATGCAATTATGACATGATCAAAATGAAATATGCAGAAGCACCAAAGTGGTATACTACTGTATAAAAGTATTTCAAGATGTTTTCTTTTATTCTTATACTTTTACTATTAAGAGTGATACTAGAATTTTAATAACATGAATTCTAGAGTGATTATGAGAGTTTCGTATTTACTGCAGGTAAAGGTGGTCAAAGTGAACCTACAAGCCAAACATGAGCATTTTTCAGAATAAGGAACATTCCTAGTGATTTAATGAAACTACAACAATGATTAATTGATAACAATTATTCTGCATAGAGAAAATCAATGAGCTATTTTATGTGGGCTGATGATCATGAAATAAGTGGCATGTCAAGATTTAGCTCAAGATAAAGCCTAGATAAATCTGTAGAAATTAAACAAGGTTTGCATTCATGAATTTATTTATGGATGAATATTATGAAATCGACAACAAGGTCAAGCTTTATGGATAGAGCTACTCACAAGGATTCCCTAAAAATTTTACTTTGTATTTTTTGTGATTTTATACAAATTTCTATGGATTTTGGAATTCCACCCAATTTCCTAAAATTTAAAAGAATTAAAAAAGAAAGAGCGAAATCCGGTCGCTTGGCCGGTTTTGGCCCGCAAACTAGCCACTAACGGGCCACATGGCCTGGCTCAGCCTTGGACAGGCCCACGGCCTGGGCCGCTGTCTTCCCACAGGGGCGTATGAGATTAATTAAGAAGAAGATTTTTCCATACACTAAGAATGATCTATTAATAAGTGTAACCGTTTGGGGGAGTATGACGGTCAATATACCCCTACATCGTAAGAAATTGTAGCTAAATTTCTCGACTTTATGTTCTTGGAAGATAGCATTATCTCTCGTAGAGACATTAAGAAAAGATATAAGTTGTCTAAGTTCTAAGTCTATAAGGAAAGATAAGCAGTTTTACTTAGATATAAGATAATTTGGGGGAGTATGATATGGTCAGAAATAAGTTTTGAAGGGTAGTGAGTTTGTATGCTCACTATGATGATTCAAGAGAGATTTTTACGATACCTACAGATGTTGCATTTGCTTTTCTATTGTAACACTTGTTGTTAGTTCTTCAATGGTAACAACTAAGTGATCAAGTTTTCCATCTTTCTAGAACCTAAAGAACAAGTTGCCATTTGAGATGAAGAACAAAAACAACCCCATAAGAAAATCTGGTTCTTTACCAATAAACATTGTTGATTAGAAAAAAAATCATGAAGGAGTCATTACAGTGGACTATGAGAGAGTCTACAAGGAGATACGTGGCTCTAGAGAGATATTCTAAGATTTATGAAAATGGTCTTGGCAAGTAATTAAGAGTATCTTGATTCAGAAGATCTATTTGTAGATTGAATCAGATATCTAGACAATGAATTAGAATAAAAACTAAGAGTACAACGAATAAGATGATGAATAAGGAATATGTTTCTCTTATTCAATAAGATGATGCTAGCAATATTATCAGTCTATACTTAAAAACTAAGAACTTTGTTGTCCTAAATTTGTAATGAGAAATGTCTAGGTGAAGCTTCCCTTTATTGGGATTTGTGCTCACCAGGATAGAATAAGTTGAGGGGTATTAAGTTTTGATGCATAAGGCATACTTAGTAGATATATTAAGAAATAAGGCATGCATGCAGATTGAGTCTAGCCTACCTTAAGAGTCAAGGGAGATGAGTTTGGGAATCTAGGTTTACAATAATACCTTGATCAAAATAGAGTAAGTTCCATATGCTTCAGCTGTCAAAAGCTTGAATATGATCGAATAAGACTCACTCTGGTTTAGTGTAAGAAACTGGAATATTTTGGCATATATTAGTTTTTCAGACGTAGATCACTGAAAATTGATTAAGAATGTCTTGCAGTATTGTAGGACATAGAAAGCCTCATAATAAGTTAAATAAGAATATATGCCCTTAAGTAATAGGACTACTTGGAATAAGTATCTGCAAGACATGTAATAGAATCCACATCATTTGTTCACACTTACAGACGTGGTTGAATCATGAAAAAGCTCTAAACAAATGGGTCAATGTGTTATCGATGATACACATCGAACTTATAAGCATAATGTGAGGCCTTTGATCAGGCACTGAGAATTCACAAATTGATCAGGCACTGAGAATTCACAAAGTCTTCATCCGAATTAAGAGTGGAAGACAACATTGAATGAGCACATAAGTCATACTGCCGGAATGATCTATCAGTACTTTACTCCTATGACAACAAGTCATGTATTCATGCCAAACACATTGTGATTAAGATTACGTTTGTGTTATGAAAGGAGAATATCTAAGATCAAATCGTAAGTCTTGAGCAAATGAGAATTTGCAGATCTGCTAATCAAAGACTTGTCGCTCACTGCGTTCAGAGAACCACATTCGATATGGGTTTTGTGGTAAACTCTATAATCTTTGGATACTAAGGGACCAAAAATAAAATAAGAATCCATTTCAAAATAATATGCATGATAGTTATTAAGTCTAGCAGTATGTAACTGGCTATTGTGACGTAGCTACTCTATGTACTAATCTATGATGAAGTGAGTATTGAGTTCAGTATTAAGTTGATAATTAAGATTAAGAATTGAGTTGAGATATAGGGGGGAATGTTAAATAGATCTCAACCCTGGACCAGTTCAAATCGAGTCCGGGTCTCCCTCTCATGATCTCACTGGCTGCCTTGATCAAGGACACACCCTTTTCGTAAGTAGTGGGTCCCTATCACGCCACATATATAAGATAAGGCCAGCACACAAATCAAGGTTTGTCAATGGACTACCAAAACCCTAAGAGGATCGATCTCCTTAGTGCGGTATGTGACAGGAAGCCCCATTGCTTCACTGCCATCCTCATCTACACCAAGCACTGGAGCCGACACTATGGCGGCATCATCATCTACACTGAGCACCAGAGCCGATGCTATGTCAACGTT
Source organism: Sporobolus alterniflorus (assembly GCA_008808055.3). NCBI lineage: Eukaryota > Viridiplantae > Streptophyta > Magnoliopsida > Poales > Poaceae > Sporobolus > Sporobolus alterniflorus. The sequence goes on along the minus strand of VSTD030000283.1, from coordinate 1,935 downwards.
ATCATCCAAGAAGAAAGGTACGCCAATTAAGATCCAAGTCATCTTCTAAGTTAGAAACCCAATCTTATCGAAACCTAGCCGATCCCATAGTCACAGTCTAACACCTCTATCCATGTGTCAGCTAGCTGTACATCTCTTTACATTCATGTGGAAGAACCACAAAATGAAATGGGAACATTTTTTCTGTTTGAATCTAGCATCTTTAATTTTAAAGTCACAAATATTTGAACTGGCTTATACCAGACTGAACATCTACAATAAATCAACCACTATCTAGGATCATCTGCAATGACGAGATCCACAGAGCTGTTCGATGACAGGACAATATTACTTGCGAGATCCATTTGGAGACACTCAACGCTTCGCCCCAGCACAATCCTACAGGTGCTCCAGTCGTCGGCTGCTATGTCGATTCCCATATAGGTCAAATGGTCAAAAGCACTCCAGAACAATACAAACACGCTCCTGAGAAAACAGAAATGTATGAGGAAACCTGTTAGAGAAATTGACAGAAGCATATTAAAGGTATAAAGAGGTAGAGAAAAGTAGGTGTGCCCACCTGCAACAATTTGGATCTTCACCACTACCGTCGCAAACTTGGAAGGCTGTGTTTCCGTCAACTTCATGTTCCCAAACCTGAAATATGAATGGACTCAGTACATGTTAAAAGGTTTCGATGATGACGACGCAAGAATATTGCATACTTTCAATTTTGAAACATTTTCGGAATGTGAGCCCATGCTTGGTTCTCTAGATGTTCCACCGCTAATTACTCCCTCCGGATATATTTTCTAGCTCTCTAGACGTCAACATTTTTTTTTTTAAAAAAAAGAGTCCTCCTACAGGTCCGACTGGGGTGTCAGGACCAAAATCCGACTCTGTTAGCCTTGCATGATGGAGTGAACAAAGGCATCTGGAGGAATGCAATGTGTGTGAGATCAACAGGGTCTTCAACCTTTTCTCTCAAGACAAAAATAGCAATGTTGGATTGTTTTTACATATCATGAAATTGTTGATATCATTTCCAAAGCAACTATTGTTCCTCAGATTTACATGCTACCAAGCACATTAGAGTAAGGAGGTTTGTGCAGATGCATACCTCTCTGGGAAAGTGGCGGTACGTCAGTTGGGGGAGGAAAAAGAAATAAGGGGGCAAATGAGGCACAATATCACGTTCATGTGTTACTCGAATTGTCTTGGGTACGTATTCAGCGAAGTAGGAAGCAAAAGCAGCATTGCCGACACGCGGTTGCCCAAAAGTCATGAGATGGACATCTTTACAACCAAAGTTAATCTGTCAATGAAGGAAACATTTCAGAGAACAGAATGAGAATTCCTTGTCAATAAATATTATTGGGGCCACTTACAGAAAGATCAAGAGCACAAAAGGAAGCAACTGCTCCTCCCATGGAGTGCCCTGTAACTATTATATCGATGTCTCCATATAACTTCCTTGCCTTGCGAACAGCATTCGTGATGGCTGGACGTAAAAGTGTATTATTGTAAGAAAGGTAGAATCCAGTGTGCACCTTAAACCAGATTAGAAAACTCATCAGAAAAGGATAGGAACGGAACAAAAGAAGGTCATTTTATACTCTTAAAAGAGTAGAATTATGTAAGTGAAGAAACCTTCGCATTGGGTAAGTTTGGATAAATAAGGTCAACTTGCTTCCATATCAGGTCCTTAATCCAGTTCTGTATGCTGTTCAGAAAAAAAAGAGAAGTCAGAGAGAGGGACATTATTGTCTCTTCGGTTCCTTCTTTTTTATTGCCTTCTGTCAAAGTTTTTTTTTCCTTTTTTCCGCCTCTTTTCGCTTTTTTTTGCTTACTTAGCGTTTTATTGTCTTTTCTCCTTTTGTCGAATTGATTTTTGTTTTTATCGTCCTTCGTTTTTTCTCTTCTTTTTCGATATTGTTTTATTCCTATTTCTTTGGC
>VSTD030000282.1:0-17258 GCA_008808055.3 Sporobolus alterniflorus | reverse complement strand
AGGTCCAACTTGACCTCCAGCTCGGGGAAGTGCGACAGGATGGTGGTCAGTGCCAGCCAAGCCCCCCCCCCCCCCCCCCCCCCCCCCCCCCGCCGCCGCACCCCGTTGAGGGCTGCCACACTAACTTGCTCTTCAGATGGCCTCGAGACAGAGGATGAGGACAACTCCACTGCTAGGGGAGGCACTCCATCAGGCTCCCTCAGTACCAGGCCACGAGCCTGGGAGGTCAAATCCCCAGGGGCCCCCTGCCCGCGTCGTGTCATCCTCAGTCGCACAGCGACTTCCTCCAGGCGAGTAGCCACATTGGTTTCATCGCCCACCGGTCCAAGAACAAGGTCGCAGACCCCCAAACTAGCAGCCTCGATTCACGAGCACCAGTCCGCATACTTCCAAAATTGGGAAACTATCTCTCCAACAACACCCGCCTGCGGAACATCAAAAGGCAAATGGCCGATAATGGACCGGGAGGCCAAAGACATAGCCACCTGAAGTGCGGAGAACTGTGAGGCTGCTTCGGCATGCCGGGCCACCGCAAAGTACATTCCCTCATGCAGAGGGGCTTGCAGTGAAGAGCCAGTCATGGTAATGAACAGCTCAGAAACCCTGATACTCAGGAGGGTGAGCTCCTGAGCCAAGCGCCTGCACTGTTCTTCGGTGGCTTCCTGCTATTGGTTGGCCACGGCCGCTTTAGTTGCCAAGCTTGAAACCTTCTCCTCAGCCACATCCCCATAAGGCAGAAGACCTTTGATCGGTGTCAGCCTCTTTGCCGTGGGCAGCCTCCAGCAATGCGGCCTTCTCCTAGACCGTCACCTCCTCTCAGAGCTTTGCCACCTCGGTCGCATCCTGAGCCAGACGCTGCACAAAAGAAAAAAGAAAACAACAACAGAAGGGAGGCGGTGTTAAGTCCAAGAAGGAGGGAGTCGGAAGGAGTCAGGAAGGGAAACTTCTTTCTTTCCCACCTTCACACTAGCCCAGGCCGGTTGAAGGACATCCCGGCCAATCACGACCAGTGTCTCCAGTAGTGATCGATGAGCGGACGCAACCTACGAGCAGGCCAGCTCCACGCCCCTCATCACTTGTCCCCAGTCGGTGGACAAGGAAGGCGTTCGAGCGAAGCCCGACATTCCCAGCTCCAGGTCACCCAAGACCGTGACATCCAAAGACTCGGGAGCAGGCAGAACATCATCCGTGATGACTTCCCAGGGCGGACTGGAGTCGAGACCCCCCAAAGCCCCCACCCGTGCTTTCTTGCTTGAAGACAAGGGTGTCAGGGGCTCTAGACGAGTCACGGAGCGACAAAAATTCAGAACTCCCAAAGTGTGTTTCCTATTCTGAGAAACCGTTGAGGATCATAGTCAAGCACCAAGAGTGGCATGCAACAAAGAAGTCCCCCATCTACATACACATACCGGGCGGATGGCGGTAGGCAGCCCTTGGTACGGGCCTTCTTAGGAATTGGCTCGGATTCCCCAAGGGAGGAAGAGGGCCTCATGGCCACGGCGGGCAACGACTCTGGATCCTACGGGGCACCTTCCTCCCCCTCGCAGTTAGAAGCCACCCACACAGAAGGAGGTTGCTCAGACAGACCGAAAGGCGGCTTGCCCACCGCTCGGGAGTGTTTTGACCAGCGTTCACCAATCGAGGGCCCTGTTTGCTGAGAGCCCACACCCCGAGACTGAGAAGAGCTCACGCGAGGGGAGGCAAGGGAGGCCAAGTCGCCCCCTAATCTTTCTCCCCCTCACCAGAGGACGTGGATTTAGTAAGGGTTCTCGTGCCTCGTTTCCTCTCTGCCCTACCGGCGATGCACCGATCTCTTTCTCTCTCTCTCTCTCTCTTCACGCGATCGCACGGCCCCATTAGAGGCGTGGCTCATTGCTTGCCCTGGGGTGTCCATGGAGAAATCAGTGCCCCACATGTCACCACAGCTATCCCCATGGTCCTGCACAATATCACGAGCGCAGTGAAGAGAAAGAATTGTAAAAGCGGCAGAAATGAAACCTGAGGTACTGACCCTAACGCTGGCGATCCCTCTTCACAAGGGGTCGGGGCTAGCACCAGGCAGCAGAACAGCAACGAAGTCCATAACCTTGCAAATCTGGGTTTCCACCTCCGCCGCGCTCAGCTCCTTACGGGAAGGACGGTCGGGGCAGGTGGACCCCGGATACGCCCACATCTTGGTCTTCCTCAGCTGAAGTGGTTGAATCCGGCAACTGAAGAACGTCCGCAAGGGGTGAATCCGGGTCAGTCCTTCCCACCGCAACTATTAAAGGTTCTCTCGTAGGGTATGTATCCTGCTGAGGTCCTTCCCAATCGCCCCCTCTCCCAGGAGGTCAGCGGAATGGGGCGACCACTGGAAAACGCAGGGAGCGGGGTGGATTCATCGTTCTTTAGGAAGAACCATCTTTTTCGCCATAACTTCATCGACCGGGGCATGGGGATCTCAAGGTATGGATCCACCACGTGACCCAACTTGGCATGGATGACCGTGACTCCAGAGATCGTCAGCTCCACCTCAGGATCATGCGGATGGTGCACACAGAAGAAATACTTCCCCAAATCGAGATCGGGGTCGACCCCTAGGTAAGCTTCGCATAGGGTTACAAAGAGGGCGATATGCGGGACTCCGGAAGGAGTCAGGTGGTGAAGCTCGAGGCCATAGTACCATAGGAGTGAGCAAAAGAACGAGTATGAAGGCACGTTGAATCCCCGCTCATAGAAAGCCATAAAGGACACCACGTATCCCTACGCAGGAGCAGGGAGCGTAGGGTCCATTGGCACCCAACTGGCTTCGTGCTCCACTGCCGACATAAACCCATGTTTCACGAGTTTTTGTAGGTGCCCCAGTGTAACACTACAAGGAGTCCAGTCCTACTCCGCCATGGCTCAGGGAGGAAGAAAGGGCAACACCATCACAATCCCAGTATTCCTACTTCCAATTTCTTTCTCTCTCTTTCTCACTTTGTCTCGCCTTTTCTTTTCCTTTTTGTCTAGGCACAGGGAAGGAGGTATGGAGAGAGCAGTGGATGGGGTGCCAGGATATAGGGGTGCACAAGGGCGATCACCAGCTTTGAACCCTGCAGCGTCTATGGTCAAGCGGTTGGGCCCTCTCAGACGCAGTAAGGGGCCTAGTAAACTAAGTTTGCCCGCCTTCCCAATTCCTAGCACATCATGCCAATGACATCAGTATGGGATATAGGAGCCTTATCCTCAATGCCCCCCAAAGGCTAGGGGCCTGGAAACAGCTCAGGATTCTAAGGTGAAACCCGACTTTAAGTCGGGTCAGAGCCGCCCAGAGCGACCAGAGAGAGGGACGAAGCGACACAAAGGGTGGCCCACAATGGGCACATCCGATGCCCCATCAAGGTAATCCGGCATCCTCAAACTTCATATCTGAGTCTCGAACGGTAGGTTTCCGTCGCGCCCTCTGGGTGGGCTAGCATCTAGCCGTCCAGATTTTCTTTGTGGATTATCTAGGAAAGACGCATGAAACCACACGATTTGGATTTGATCAGGGGGGCATTAGCATCCATCTGATCCTATGGAGAGGCACGTGCCCTGACTGGCTCTCACCCATCGAATGGTGACCCAGGCTCCACTCAGATCCTGACTTGGCACTTCGGTGTTCAGTCTCAGACCATTAGCCAACTCACCGAGCTCAGGGATTACGTCTTCTAGCTGGTCCCTACAGTTCAGCCCCTCTGGGTTATTAACACACCTGAGGACGGGGTCGGTGCAAATGCCGCACCACAACCTGACAACCCAGACTGAAATTATGGAGGTTGTGGTCCCACAAAGCAAACAGTACCCATACAATTTAGCCCCCTCCCAGGTTATCATCTTGGACACGGCCTCAGGGGCTGCACGATGGGCACCACCACGGGAATCCTGACTAAAATTATGGAGGTTGTAGTCCCACAAACTTCATCATCAAATCTCATGAAAATGCCCACAATACTATATGGATGCCTACTCCACCTCCTGTTAAGGGGATTTAATTTCTCACCCACTCAAATGGAAGGCACGGGGGCTACTGTCGGGGAAAAATACCCCGGTGCTCACAAACACAAACACAATTGGATCCCTCCAGTGGCAAACGGCTGGGGAGCCACACGCCCCATATCACATAAAGCCCCCCTGCTCTAGGCCAGGGGAGGGGAACCGCTTACCCAAAAAATTAATAACCACCTCGTAGATAACTCATCGAATCGATCACACGACTCTACAATTGAACTAGGTAGATGGCATCACCAGGCCGACCCGAGAGGGATCCAAGCATCTAGCCATCCCCCTCAGGTACCTCTGCTCTCTGGGAAAGCATGGCCAGCATCGCGGCCATGAAGGTGTGGGCACTCATTACCCGACAAACGATAAGGCAAGCGTGCAAAGACAGCGTATATCCAGGAGCAGAAACCCATCTCATCACCGACTGTGATAATGACTCGATTAAGGGTATATGTACATTAGCCATGGCCCCCACCCATGTTGGGCCAAAGCTCCCCAGTAAAAAGCCACTTGCTTCAGGTAAAAATCCATGGACAGGTACGAAGGCAGCTAATATCCTCACAAGCATCCAAGGCCAAGGGTCGCGTATCAGCCACGTGCAACCGACCACGATAGGGCAAGACAACGTCAGGCAGGGCATCCATCCCTCCTATCTGAGAGCTCTAGGTAAGAGTAAGGAGGAAGTTAGCACGGCAGCGCTGACCACCATGAAGACTTAGAAGCGAAGCAAAGTCAGCCCCGCCATAAAGTGGCTTACAGAACCCTCTTGAGTACCATCCACCTCATCATTAAGAAGTCTCCAGAATAGGTTCGAACACTATAGAAGCCTCCAACCAACCATCTTGTATTTGGACCCACTGGTCATGTAAATCCCTTCATGGATCTATTTGTAATAAATAATAGTTGGTAGTTATCTGGCCTCTTTCCGGCTATAAGAGGCCCCCTACCCTTCAGGCAGGGGGACGACAAGAACATTTCCCCCTTACACTTAGCGAATATTTTGAGCTCTCAGCTCACCCCTTTTGTAACATTGTTCTTCTTCTTCAATACAAAAATGCTGGACATAGGGCTATTACCTCGTAGCAGGGGCCTGAACCAGGATAAACTATAGTGTTCTTTGTAGTTCTTCATAGTTCACAAGACCACCTCAGAATAGCAACACGTGATCTTGACCACCCTGTATCTTGCCGGTGTAAAAACCACTGACAGGAGTAGGTGTAGGGTTCACATCACCTAGCGAACCTATGTGTCACCCATTCAGGAACGATGCACCTCACATTAAGTTATGAGGTGCATCGTTCTAAAATTGTCCAGCATATTTTGGACAACCTGAGAAGGGTGACTAGTGTGTGTCATCTAGTTACGCTAGCTCTTGTATATCTTTCGTTCGTGATTTTGGTAGTGTAACCATGTTGTTCTCTGTCACACCGATATTGGGCATGTGATCGGAGAACAGTGGGATTATGTTGCTGAAATCAAGAACAGAAGATACATGAGAACTAGTGTAAAAAGATAACACATGGTGGTCACCATTCTTGGGTGGGCATAGGACATATCCATCCTAATAGGGTCTATCCTTGTAACCTATCTTTCCTGATGACGTTATGCTTTTGTTTGTTTAGTATCAAAAAGGGACATTTGTCTGTGGGACACTCCTCATTCATGGTTTGGTCTAGTAACACTGTTTGTCATGTTTTTGTCTGTGGGACACTATAAATTCATGAATTTGTCTATGAGACACCACACAACGTCCATCAGACAAAAAAAACTCAAAAAAATTTGTCCAGTAGACACTGTGCGGTGTCTCACAGACAAACTCACAAATTTATAGTGTCCCACAGACAAAAACATGGTGAGCAATGTTTCCTAGACCAAACCATGAATGAGGAGTGTCCCACAGACAAATTTCCCTATTGAAAATGGCTGATGAATGATGGGCAATGTATGACGGATTCAGTGACACTGGTAAACACTCTTCCGAATGGGTTTGGATCACCAAGGAGTTCTTCAAGTTATCTTTTGCTGGTGGCCATCATGAAGCGAGTTGCCTATGCAATAGGTGTGAGAATAGAAGGATGTTGTCAGAGTATGAGATGTCTACTCACCTTGCTAAGAAGGGATTTATGTCAAACTATCTTTTGTTGCACCAACACGGGGAGGTGCAGCCTACGGTAGCCGATGAGTTGGATGGAAATGATGATGTCGATTGGATGGATGGCATGGTAGCTGATAATGGAAAGGGATACGACCTAGAGTCTGAAGATCCACCGCTGGAGGTGCAGAATTTCTATAGGCTCATTGCCACCTCAGAAGAAAAAGTGCACGATGGCACCGAAGTGACTGTGTTGTAGGTTCTGAGCCGTCTTATGGGTTTCAAATCAAAGTACAGCTTCTCGAATCAGTGCTATAACAAAACTATGAAGTTGATTATTGATCTCATCCAAGTGAAGCATAACATGCCAAAAGAATTATACCAGTCTAAGAAGATTTTGTCCGATCTCGGGATGAACTACGAGAAGATTGATGCCTGCAAAAAAATTGCATGTTATTTTGGAAGGAGCACAAGGATGACACTGAATGTATGCATTGTGGTAGGTCTAGATACGTGAGGGTGATAAATGAAGATGGGGCGGGTTAGTTTAATTTTAATTCACTTTTAATATTTTTTTATATAATTAAAGTAACTAACTCAAATTTTGCAGGTTGCGAAGCTCTCTCATAGCTCCACCCACCAGGAGCTACAAGAACAGGATTGTTATAAGGTCGGGGGTGTCAGTAGGGAGGACATCAACTAGGACAGCGTCGGACACCAGAGTTGTATCAACCAGGAGCTAGGTACGTTATGTCATCTACTGTACCCTGGTATGGTTACAGTAGCCGGTCGACGAATAGCTATACGGTCCTAGACCCACTGGGCTCTCAAGCCAGATGCCAACGGGGGCACCTTTCAGGACGGGGTGGCGAAGATGTTCTGGGTGCGTCTACTAGCTATTTTTTCCAATTTTACTTATATCTTGCTCTATTGCGCAATTTTAATTCTCTCTTGCACGCAGGAACATTTTCATTTAACAAAAGGTGTTAGCTTGGAGAGTGCTAACACTGTCTTCAACAAGGCGGTGTGAAAAGTGATAAAGGACGCTGTCAAACATGCCCGCCTTGTCTCTACTACCTTATACTGCCCATAGGTATTGTATCATTCATTGTAATATTTGTTGTATTTAATGACAATTTTTTTATCTTGTAACAACATTTGTTTTACTACTCGCATGTGATGAACCAGTCGATAAAGCTATATCAGATGTAGGACATCTACCTGACCAAGGAGCAGTAGATTCAAGGGAAGGTTGATTGGCTAGTCAAAGATCCCGAGGCTTAGGACATGATGTGCGAGTAGTGGATGTCCGAGGAGTTCGAATCCATCTCAGTGCGGAACTGACAGAACCGATAGAGCAAGTTGTCGGTGCATCACTACGGGGTGGATGATCATGTCTGCAAGACCCAGAGGTGGGTACCATACAATATTTCTCTCTTTCCGTAAGTTTTTCATATTAACTTGTTTGTAACATTGGATTCTATGTTGCAAAGGAAAAGTGCTAGGTCAAACCCCATAACTTGGACATTTGGCTGATTGTGCACGACGATGATGAGGCCACATCTGAGAAGCTTGTAAGAATAATATTAAGTGTTATGCATAATTTGTTATATATTCACACTTACTCAATATTTTGTAGGAACGATATACAGAAGAGTTAAAGAAAATCCACGGGCCTGTGCTATAGGACCCACGGTCGGTACCCTTCAACATCGACGTTGCGTATGCTATGGGCAGAGTCACCCCGCATGGAACGTATGTGAAGATATCGATTGTTTTTCGTTAATTATTGTCAGTTTATAACACTTAGTTTATTACAAGCTTGCTTTGGGTGACGGGGTTGTGGACCGTAGCAGTTATGCCCAATGGCGTACTAGTGCCTCCACTTCCTCGTCCAATCATTCCTCTCACACAGCCAACAGTGCTGCAGAGGAAAGAGACAGACAACAAGACGAGATGGTGCAGAATCTCATGCAGAACTACCAGCACATGTTAGAGATACTACACGTAAGAGTCTCGTATATGTTCAATTTGTCTAATTCAATTTCATAACAAATGATTAACGTAATTTATGCAATCTGCAGGCCTCTCCCCATATGGTCCGTGTCCCAACGCACCCGTCGATCCCTCAACCCCATGCTTCGATGGATCACATGTATAACTCTCTTCCTTTTTCAATTCAAAATTCAAATTCTTACTCATTCATGAGTCAAACTTTTATGTTACAGGGTTCTCATATGGGCCCAACACCCGTGATTCCATGGGGAGGGACTCCGACGTGGCCGCCACTACCGCCTCCAACTGGATACTGGCCGCCACCGCCTCCAGCTGAATACTGGCCGCCACAGCCTCTAGCCGGTCATCCAGGCCAGAGTTCCAGCACTCCTCCCCCACCTTCTGGCCAGGGATACTGGCTACCACCACCGTGGGCACCTCCAGTTAGAGGGCAAGCCTCGCCATGGGGAATGCCTCCATGGACAACACCGATGTAGCAGTCGCAGCGACCTTCTTCTTTGCCACCGGCGGTAAGTCATTTGTGCCTGCTTTCAATTGTTCCGTTCATAATACGAGCAAATGTCGACCATCTCGCTTACTCATCCATTTATGTCTTCAAGTGTCCTTCTTCATCAGTCAGACTCGACTTCGTCGACAGGGTTCTAAACATGGGAGGATTCGGCGAGGGCGAGGGCGGTGGCACCGGCAACGTCACGGTGCCGTGATCAAGTTGTGCTATATGTGATGTATTTGTCGTAAAATGATGATTATGTATTGTTGTGAAGACTATGGATTATCGTTGTGATATATGTCTTGAACTTCAATTGCCATTGTTTTTCTGTCTTAAGTTGTTGTATGTGCCCTGTATTGGAGGCTCCCCATCTCGGGAGGTAGCCAAAACAGGGGTTATATAAAAAACCAATATATTCCTCAGTTAACCAAGGAATATAGGGCCATATCTTCCTTGATTAACTAAGGAATATATGGACACGGAACCGAGGCACTGGGGGGGGAGGGGGCCTCTAGTATATTCCTCGGTTACGTGTAACTGAGGAATATATTCCACTATATTCGTCGGTTAGACATAACTGAGGAATTTAATTCCTCGGTACTGATGAATATAGGTGCATATATTCATCGGAGTTATATTCCTAGGTTACTTCGTCGGTTATGAAGGTATATTTGTCGGTTATAACCGATGAACATTTCGTTGTTTCCTATAGTGCTAGTATTACTGATTCCTTGGTTGGCATTAAAGAACAAGAGGTGGGTAGGTCACAGGAGCTTGCGCCTACTATGTTAAAAGAGTGTGTGTTAGAAAAGGAGGAGAAAGAATTGTTAGAGGAGGAGGAGTTAGACAAGCTTTTTTTGAAGAATATTTGCAGCGATATTATGGATGAGGTTATGGACCTGGGTAGTGACTGTGATGTCATACTCCCTAGGAGCCATAATAGGAAGAAAAGTAGTAAGAAGGGGAATAAATTTAAAAAGTCATAACAAATAAATAGATGAGAGGTGTTTTCTAGAATTGTAATGGTTTCAAGGATCCCAAGAAATATAGATTTATTTCAGAGTCAACTAGAGAGCAAAATCTAAGTTTCATAGAAATTTCAGAAACGAGGAGGAAAGGTTTTAGCGACGTTGTGCTTAGGAATTTATGTGGGCAGGAATTTTCTTTGGCATTATAAAGAGCCTAGGGGTCGTTCGGGAGGAATTTTACTAGGAATTGATCTTGATTCATTTGACATTGGTGTGATTGACGAAGGTGATTTCTACGTCAAGTTCCAATTGTGCAACAAAGACAATAGCTTCAAATGGGCTTTGGTAGCAATCTACGGTCGCACCCAAGTGAATTTAAAAGAGTAGTTCCTAACCGAGATGGTGCACCTTTGTAGTCATGAGCGATTGCCTATTCTTGTCGGTGGAGATTTTAACATGTTAAGAAATCCTAGTGAAAAGAATAATGATAACTATGAACATCAGTGGCATTTTTTATTTAATAGGGTGATAGATGGCCTTAATTTGCGGGAGCTTGGGATGTTGGGTAGGAGATATACTTGGGCTAATTCGATGCCAAACACCACATATGAGAACATAGATAGAATTCTGATGTCAACTGAATGGGAGCAAAATTTTCTGCTAGCTAATGTCATTGCTTTGTCTAGAGACATATCAGATCACACACCTTTGCTCCTAAATACTGGTCGGGCACCATCAAGTGGTAACCAACTCTTATTCAAATTTGAGTTGGGTTGGCTTCTACATGATAGATTTGCAGACATTGGTGAAGGAGATATGGGAGAGTGTGGCTGAGGAGGAAGATAGTATGATGAGGCAGTGGCAAGCAAAAATTCGGAGAGTAAGACAACACCTGAGAGGCTAGACTAAAAATGTTAGTGGGGCAAATAAGAAAGTGAAAAAAGGGCTGCTAGATAAACTTGATGTGTTAGATAAGAAGGCGGAGGTGAGTATGTTATCTGCTCAAGAGGCGGATTTAAGATAATGCTTGCACAACCATCTGGGTCAATTACTTTGGGAAGAAGAGTTGAAATGGTACCAGAGGTCTAAGGCTAAGCATTTGTTGGAAGGGGACGCGAGCACTAAGTGCTTCCAGCTTCTAGCGAACAGAAGGCATAGGAAGACGTGTATTTTCCAGCTTTAGGATGGGAGTCGCTATATTATTGGGGATAATGAGCTTAAAAAATACATAACCTCATGCTACAAGAACCTGTTTGGGCCGCCTCAGGATAACTCTATGAGGATTGATGAGAGGTGGAGGGATGATATCCCTCAGGGTGATGCAGGAGGAAAATGATTTATTAGTGCAGTGCTTTTTGGAAGAGGAGCTGAAAACAACAGTGTTCCAGATGGAGCACAATAAATCCCCGGCACTGATGGCTTTTCGGTGGAATTCTACCAAGTCTTTTGGGACGTGATAAAAGGGGACCTGATGGCTCTGTTTCACAAGTTTCATCAAGATTCATTGCCTTTGTTCAGTCTCAACTTTGGTACTATCATTTTGTTACTGAAATGTGCTAAGGCTTTGAAAATTCAGCAATATAGATCTATTTGCCTTCTCAATGCGAGCTTTAAGATTTTCACAAAGGTGTTGACGAATCGCCTCACATTGATTGCTCATAAGGTTAGCCAACCGACTCAAATTGCTTTTTTGCCGGGTAGGAATATCATGGAACGTGTTTTTGTGCTCCATGAAACCATCAACGAGTTGCATAGAAAAAACAAAATAGAGTTATCTTCAAGATTGATTTTGAAAACACGTATGATAAGGTCAAATGGCCGTTTGTGTGGAAAGTACTTGAAATGAAAGGCTTCTCAAATCAGTGGTGTCAATGGATAGATTTGATAATGCAAGGGGGTCATGCTGGAATTAAAATAAATGATTAAGTGGGTCAGAATTTTCAGACTAAGAAAGGACTCCGGTAAGGTGATCTGTCATCCCCATTGTTATTCAACATAGCAATGGATATGTTGGCTATTCTAATAAATAGAGCTAAAAGAGAAGGGCATATTAATGGTGTAGTGCCTCATCTAGTAGATGATGTCTTATTCATATTACAATATGCGGATGATACTATTATATTCCTAAAGCATGACTTAGAGGGAGCAAAAAACTTAAAGCTACTTATGTGTGCTTTTGAGCAGCTCTCAGGGCTAAAAATTAACTTTCATAAAAAGCGAGATTTTTTGTTTCGGTGAAGCAAAGGAGATGCAGGGGGAATATTCTAGTATTTTTGGATGTCAAGGTGGTACATATCCTTTCAAATACCTTGGAATCCCAATGCATCACAGAAAACTGAGTAATTGTGGTTGGAAAATAATAGAGCAAAGGATAGAGAAAAAAACTTAGTAGTTAGAAGGGCAAGCATTTGTCGGTGGGAGGCTATCTCATTTTAATCAACTCTATCCTAACAAGCCTAGTTATGTTTATGCTATCTTTCTTTAAAGTCCTGAGAGGAGTTTTTTAGAAATATAGATTACTATAGATCAAGGTTTTACTGGCAGAGTGATCAACATAAAAAGAAATATAGGCTGGAAAGATGAAATATTTTTTGTCAACCTAAGGACCAGGGTGGCTTAGGCATTCAAAACAAGTGCTTGTTAAGCAAATGGTTGTTCAAATCAATAAATGAAGAGGGGTTGTGGCAAAATATGTTAAGGAGAAAGTACTTGAGACCACAAACTATAACTCATGTGCAAAAGAGGCCAGGGGATTCGCATTTCTTGTGAGGTCTCATGAATGTTAAAGAGTCTTTCCTTAGTCTGGGTCACTTCCAACTCTAACAGGGAAAATGCTCATTTTTTGGGAGGATAAATAGTTGGGAAACTTTACTTTAAAACAACAATACCCATCGTTATATGCTATTACCCATCGGAGAAATGTTTCGGGCGGTCTTTAGTATGATACCGCTAAACATTGCTTTTTGAAGAGGGCTAGTAGGGAATAACCTTACCCTATGGTTCAGGCTAGTGGATAGGGTGGCGCATATTAGGCTAGCTAGGGTGAAAGACAAGTTCATATGGGGCCTACTACAGAATGGTGTTAAGTCTATGTACAATGCTCTGATTATGGATACAAGAGTAAGATATAACATGGTATTGTGGAAAATGAAGGTTCCCCTACGTATTAAGATTTTTTTGTGGTATTTAAAATATGGAGTAGTGCTGACCAAAGATAATTTGGTTAGGCGGAATTGGAGTGGGAATAAGTTGTGTGTGTTTTGTTTGTATCCAGAGTCGATTCAACACTTATTCTTTGATTATCACTTTGCTAGATTTCTTTGGAGAGTGGTGCAAGTAACCTTTAACATTGATGTTCCTATATCTACAACACACATGTTTAATGGTTGGGTTGCGGGATTAGGCAATCAAATTAAGAAACTTGTACTTGTTGGTGCGGCAACACTATGTTGGGCATTGTGAACAAGCAGAGATGATGTGATATTTGATAACTCTCCTATTAAAACTTGTATGTAGGTTCTATACCGAGGGACGTACTGGCTAGTGGGCGCAGCTACAAAAGCATGAGGATCTCTACAAGGAAATAATGGACGCCTGTAGGTCTGTGGAGTCAACGGTAATGCAAGTTTTCGCGTCCCATGGGTGGAGATTCTCTAATAGGATTGTTGCCGCCTAATATCTGTTTTTGCGTTGTAATAAGAGCTACTATGTCCTTCGTCGAATGTTTGAGTCCCTCTGTTTTGGTGTTTGGTGTGATGGTTTGTAATTGCAGCCATATCCTTATTACAAGGTGAAGTCTGGAACTTCTTTTTCCATTATCTAAAAAAGATGGATTGCTTCAACTTAGCATGCATCTAGTAGCCCATTCTAACTGAGTAGTCCTCCCTCCAAATACTGCTATTAAAGTGGGTGCTTCTTTATTTTGCATCTACCTGGGCTGTTCATTTGATTTCCATGTTAACACTAAGATGCTGAATAAAAAATATAATGATGGGAGAGAGAGAGCCACCTGCCAAAAGTGCAATCCTATCATTTGATCCCTATGCTGAGCTGCCTACCTTCTCAACCACCAAATCCACATTCCTCCTTAATTATCGATCATTTCGATAGATGGAACCATAGATACCACTCCTAGGTTGGTTCGATTTCTTTATTCTTAGTGGTATTCCAAAGTAAAATGGCACGACGCAGATAGTTCGATTTAGTTCAGGAAAAAGGGATAGATTCCAAAGTAAAATGAGTCGGGCAGCCATCTTATTTTACTTGTCATGCAGATTCATCAATATCATCATCACAGTTGAAGTCACCCAAAAATGGAATTCACATTTTGGAATAACTGATCACTACACACTACAAGAAATCCTGTAATCCATATGACAATTTTTTAATTTTCGTCTGTCATAGGTTTGCAAATGACATGTTAGAAATCGGTGGGTGACACCTGCTATATGCAAACAGAAGATAAGGCTATGTTTACAGTGTGTTTGTGCTGCAGTCCAAAAATATGTGCATTTATAAATCTAGTTAGAGAGGAACATCATTTATCACGTACTTTCTAGTGTTAATTTTGTTGTGTTGCATCTTTAAAACATGCTCCATAATATATAGTATCAAGAAAACTATGGAAGCAAATAATCAATTCTATAAATTAAATCACTGTAACATCAAACCGAGCCTAGAAAGTTTAGCGGCAAATTTGGTAAAGTAAAATGGAGTAAGTAATGTTGCAAGTTCACAATTGTTAGCGTGACTTATGCACCCAATGTGTGTACCACAAGCACATGGGACAATTGTAGCTTTTTGTATGCTTGCATATTTGTCCATAGGGCAAATCGGATATGTAATTATTGAATCCTTTAGAGTATTGCAAGGTTTAATATCGAACCCAAAGGAACAAGAAGAAATTTCGGCTATCTTATACTACTAAAACAAGAGTAATAAAGTGTGTAAAGTTCTAATCTAAACTAGTGCTAAAAGAACAGAAGCTCAAAAGTAAATTGCAAGATGCGATTGTAGTTGTGATCAAGACAAAGAGATTATCTCCCACTGTTCAGGTTCACCTAGTAACTCCCTCAATTGAACTCTTGTGTTTGGTTGATGAATGGTGCTCCCGCTTAACCGGTGCTGCGCTCACGTCCCTGCCACCTGGCACCTCCTAATTGTTTGCCCGACTGTTTCCCATACATATGCAATGTATCAACGAAAATGGTTGTAAACTATCGCCTTATTTCCACATTGCTAAGATATAACCGAGCCAAGGTTATAGTAATATATAGAAAATACATTGCAAAGATCAAAATATGAATTAGATATGAGATCGTATCCTGAGAGTTACAAAGGATTCCCCTCGTAAGATACAATAGAGGAGCTACGTGCAATGGAAGGGGCCAGCCCCACAGGTACACCGCACCGCGCCAGTTGGCGCTTCCTCTTCTGGCGGTGGGGAGTCCTCTTGCAAGGCTCATCGCCTCCTAGCTTAACCTAACTACACCCTTGGTTCTCTCCCGAAGTTGCGCCATCTAGACACCCCCAAAGCTCCCATCGATTAGGGTTGTCGTCTCCTTTTATGATGTGTTTGGTTTGATGAATTAGGAGGGATGAAGAAAGATAGGACGGGGTCATCCCATTTTTTATAGTGTTTAATTAGGAGGCGACCATCAGCGTCAAGGAATCTGAGATAAGCTCATCCTCAAAAAAATCATAGATGAGTTCATCTCTCACCGCTTGCATCACTCGTGATGACTTATGAGGATGTAATCACATCAGTTATCCCTCCAATCAAACATGAGAGTGGATGAGTTCATTCTCACTTTTCATCCATCAAATCAAACATGAGCTGAGATAAATTCATCCCTAACATCAAGAATGACCCCGTCTCATCCCTCGTTGACGTTTAACCAAACGCACCCTTATATCTATCCTCCTTTCCTGCGTGTCGGACTCGGCGACATCGAGCTCCTTTCCTACATGTCGGACTTGGCGACATAGAGCTGGGCTTTACTGGGTTACGCTGCAGGAACGCCGATCGGTGGTAGAGAATTGGACCATATTCTCTGTTCATTGCTCTTTCTCTCTGCTTCTAATCGTGTCCACATGCACACAGATGCTGAATTCCTACAATATTAAGTTGGCATTAACCAAAAACAACATCCAGAAAATGGGGCTGATTGTTAGTGCAACGATGTAAATAAGGACTAAATAATATGATAATAGTGTTGCATAGTGGGTATATATAATAAAGGGGACCAACAACAATTTACAATTTCCCTATCTATTTTACTCAAGATTTAGCCCTTTGTGTCATACAAAATATGTGACTAATAAACGCAATTTT
The DNA here is from genome assembly GCA_008808055.3 of Sporobolus alterniflorus. NCBI lineage: Eukaryota > Viridiplantae > Streptophyta > Magnoliopsida > Poales > Poaceae > Sporobolus > Sporobolus alterniflorus. The sequence continues at coordinate 1,356 of VSTD030000282.1, read as the reverse complement.
TATAGTATAAGATGGTAGTATGGTTTAGTTATATTTTTTCTTATTTTGTGAGCACAGTTATTATAATTAAAATTCGTCCTAAATATAAAAAATACAGTCTAGATTTTGTAGTTAAAATTCAAATACACTGGCTTTATTTTCACTAGAAACAATAACTATTTCTTGTGGTTTGCAAGTGATGTCCTTAGACCAACGTTTTTAGCTCAAAAATGAGGTAAAAGCAGTATTGCTCTGACATCATTAATAAAACCAGAGGGAATATTTGACTAGAGGCCTTCATGAATGCAACCAATTAGCAGTTCATAAAAGACAGCGTTTATTAGGCAGCCATAAGTTCGACAAACTTCTCTCAAGTTATGTTACTTCAAACAAATAATATCCCTCAATTCTTGTCCCCCCAAAAAACAAATAAGAGTCGCGTCCAATCTCAAAATGTCATTAATAATAGACGCGAAATATATTAAAAACAATGACAACTGTACTGCTAACACAAGTAATAATATATGTTTAAAAAAGTGAGGGTTAAAAGAACGTAACAGAGACTATGCCATTGTACAAATTGACAAGTACGAAACAAAGGGAAGCATATAGCTATGTCCTTATCGATCGTACTTTTAGGAGAGTTAATCGGGTTCTCAGAGCGAGCTTTTCTGATTTGTGCCTGAGTTTTACAATAGCCAAATGTAATACTATCGCACCGAGAGAGTTCCTTCCTCCAGGTTACTGATCGAGTTGACAAAGGCCAATATTGCCAACCATCGCAGAGCTGTCCATGTTGTTTAGTTTTTCTCTTCGGTCGGTTTTAGTTCCTTTTCGCGGCTTTGTGTGAGCTTTCTGTTCGTCTGTTTAGGAGTGGCTTATTTGCCCGCCTGGGATGTCAGCGCTGCTTCATAGTTGTTTGTGTGGAAGCCTAGTGCAGTGTTCCCTTGTGCTTGTAATTTTATTTTGTATCTTGCTTCTTTCTTAATGAATGGTACAGCTGCTGCCGTATTTATATATAAAATGATTCAGGCGAAAGCGACGCCAGAATAAAAATGTTATTCTAGCCCCAATACCTCGCATTTTTTACTCTTCAATTCTCCCAGCCTGGCTAGCGCCAGACAGCTATAAATAGAGGCCCTGCGTCTCCCTCTCTCGGCAGCAATCCTCAAGATTGTTTCACCTGCTCGTGCACATACACAAACACTACTAGCTAGCCACCTTAAGATACCTCTCATTGTCACCGGCGATCAGTTCGAGCTTGTTAGCCATGTCTCAGGTACTGGAGCCTCTCGTCCTTGGCAAGGTGATAGGAGAAGTCATCGACAACTTCAACCCAACGGTGAAGATGACGGCGACCTACGGCTCCAACAAGCA